>JAZGTJ010021227.1:0-10009 GCA_036877575.1 Botia almorhae
GGAAGTCGTAATTTAGCAGTAAATTCAATCATCCAAATAGCTAAATATTTTATGTTATTAAAGCACAACTGAAAAGATGCTATTATTTATTTACATACCAGATCTTAAACGCAGCATCAGGTGGTCCAGAGGGTCCAGTTCATCTTCCGAATGTTTTGAATTATTGACCAATAATCTGTCTTAATTCACGTCAGCAGGACGGATGTTTCTTTGATTAATGTGACTCAAAAACGCTCGTTTTGCTTCCGTTTGAGAGACGGCGCGGAGAAACTGTATCTGTGGCGGGAGGGGATGGGGGAGGGTGGAAGGTATGGTAAAATATGATTAAATAAATTATGATGGCAAACAAAACAGGGTTTAGGCTGAGAACATTTGCCATGCTGAAGAATTCGGATGACAGAGCTGTCAATCAAAGCTCTCGGCAGGAATGTTAAACCAGAGCGAGTCTGTGTTCATTTGCGGCGTTTTCCGTCAACAAACATCAGAGCTTTCTGTATGTATTTTCATCTTAAATGACACCTACCACAAACAGGGTCCGCTGTGGAGTTCTGGTACTTTTTAAAACGTTAGAAGCACAAAATTCTATTTATCTGTAGTGGAAAATATTAGACTTGAACAAGGGTGTAGATTTAGTTTGAACTTGGAGGTGGGTGGCATACATATGTTTTTTTTGTATATATCTTTGTATATATATGGGGGACAAGGCTGTTTGTAATGGCTAGGTTTGATTATTAGCCCCACCCACCCCCAGAAACCACGTCTTAGACGTGTAGGATAAATGTAAAACAGTTTATTAATAGTTTAAACTCCTGAGGATGACAATTCCAAATGCAACTATTTATTTGCACTTCTGAAACCTTAAACACTGTAAAAACATTCAAGTGAAGTGTGAAAACTAAAAAAATAGCAATAATGTGTATCAAACAAACTTGATCAAATGTGACTTAGACCTGATTGTGAATCGGATTAACATCATCATAACCTGAAGAGATGATGTCACACTGATAAAGGATCCCTGACAGATTATCTACATATAATGGGGCTTCAAATTGTTGTAATACCTTTGTAATATGAGTTTCTTTTATGCCCGCTAATCTTTCACAATCTGAAACTCGGATTCACAGTCAATGTATTAAGAATCTAAATATGATTACGACGTCCCCCCAGGTGACGGTCTTTTAAACAGAGACGGCATGTGAAAGAATAGCTTTGACGAAGTACAAAATCACAATATTTCTGTGCTATGTCTGTTTTAATCACTGCTGTTATCTGCTTCTCATTACTCTCTTTGATGATGACGATGAAATGCAGACGCTAAACTGCTGCCCACAATTCTGTGTGTCGCATGATTATTCGCTACAAATTATCATTCAAACGAGGCCAATTTTCTATACTTCATTATATTGAAATGAGGACTATATAACTTCATTAAGATAATGGCTGTTATTTACATTATCTTAAAGCATTGAAACAGGTCTATTTTAAAGTTCACATATTTAGCGTATGGAATGCTAAAAGCAGTCTATAATTCTTAGGGCTAGGTCTAAGCTTAAAAAAAAACTATTAAAAACGGCTTTAATAAAAACTATTTTATGTTTGTATTTTTACATACTCTATAGGAGTAATTTATCAGATCACAAAGGACTAATCATGACTAATTAATAATATTAATAAAACAAATGTGTGCCTTTACACCTACTGTTACGGACCCCATTGGTTAGTAAATGTAACAAAACTCAGATTCTGTTTCACAGCCTGAAAATTAATAACTGAAAGGTTTCCGCAGCCCACGAATAATGCAGTTGATCTTAAAACATGACAAATTAAATAAACGTTTAGAATAATTTAACCAAACTGAGCTTGTTATTAATTATTGTGGTTGTAGAACAGGAGGGTTGGTAATGTGGACTCACTGAGTTCACTGAAACTCATTAATTCATTAATAAAAATTACACTAGAAACAGACGCGTTCAAGAAGAATCCTGCAAGATTACTCGAATCATCAGCACTGCACAACAATTCTGTCACACTGCATGAATTCAGCCTCATGGCTGTGTGGTCAGATCATGTTTATCATTGTGTCTGGATTATAACCAAAACACAGGGGGTCAATTATAGACCACTTATTTCCTCAGATTCTCACACCAGAACAAGAACAGTTTTTACAGAAATTAAAGAATTGCTATAAAAAACAATTGACTGAATCAACAAACAGCAGCTACTCAGCTAGCAGGGGACGTTTTCAGAACGTTGGCTAATGTTGTCTAAAAGTTCTATCAAAGTTATCAAAGAAGTTTTTGCTAACTTTTGTAATGTTATATATCACATCAAAATGTCATAAGTTGTTAGTGAAACGTTTTAAAAGCATTACAGAATTAAAAAAGTTTGGATACCATTCTTATAGCCAAGCAATGTTTTTGTTATTTAATGGAAACGTTTATACAACTTTAAATTGTTAGCTGGGGCATGGCTGATCATTCATAAGGGTCATTGGAGGAAGGCAGGTCGGTTACTATGACCTCTAAACACCAGAAGAACTAATAATGAGAGTAAAATGTGGTGAAGTTTCATTTCTACATTACCTGAGGAGAACATGTTGAGCCTGGTGCAAAACTCCCACAGAGAGCCAGCTGATATCTGTCACTTCTATTTATGGTGCTCAGATGTGCTGCCCAGCTGATTTCAGCCAATCATCTTGTGACACATCATTCTAAAGTCACAGGGGAATGATGGGATGACAATGCTGATTGGCTGATAGCTTAATGACAAAGTCCTTCACGAAACTATCCTGAACTGTGAAAGATAGCAGATAGCAGAAGAACGGTGTCAATTTCACACTTACAAGAGCCCTTCAAAAAGAATAAGAACTAGTAAAAAAACAAACGCTGTAATATATTAAAATATTAGATATATAGCCGGGAAATGCAGCTGATTTAATGCAGTAAAAGACAGGCTGAAAGTGCTTATGAAAAACACAATTATGACTGTTATTGGTGCAAAAATACTTTACTAACATTATAAGTGGATCTCAGGGGGAAAGATTATAGAATAAAAAATGTATGATATGAGCCATTTAAAATGCAGCCCGCATTATAGATGTGTACCCGGAGCCCTTTACTAACGGTTGAGGAAAACAAGATGACCAAATGGCATGAAGCATCAGCAGAAGTATTTCTGTCAGGCTGTACTAATGCTTCAGTAATACACTCGTGATAATATAATTAACAATGAGTGTGCACACGTGTGTGCACGCACCAGCTGCCTGATTAGACACAGGGCTCTGTTTGCAGTATGTGGCACACACGCACAAAAAATAGATGCAAGATAACCACATACGTGATGCTCGCATGTGACATCTAAAACAGCTGAGATCTCATTTCAGTACAGATGTGCAATGGGTGGGAGGAGAGATGCTATTAATAACACAATGTGTGACATCCTTTTTTGTATTTGGGGTAAGACAATTTCCACGAGCTGGTGTCAAAATCAACTCACGTCCTCTTTAGAATGTCAAACGGTGGAGTGTGTAAACACAGGTGTGTCCTCAGAGTTCACACTGTGTTTCAAACTAAATAAGGGTTACGTTTTATTGGAACGTTTAAGTGAGTGATAATCGTGGTCTTACTATACAACCGTCTCAGCTGATCAGGTCACTACTGAACAAACTGTTTTTTAGCACATAACTTATGTTTCTGACTCAAAGCAATTCTGTGGCTTAAAAGACTAGTGCGTGAGTCATATACGCTATTTATAGTCATTTTTAGATTAAAGTATTTATTTGGAACATTTATTTGGCTGTTTTTTTACATGCTTCAATAGTCTATAAAGATAAACGTGTATGTAATTATATTATAGAATTGTGTTAAAAATTGTAAAATTGTTCTATAGAAGTACATGCAGTATTTGAATCAATTCTTTAAACAGAGGTAGGAATCGTACACAAGTGATGTTTTGGTGAGTATATTGGAATATTTTTCAGCTAACAGGGAACAAACGTTCTCTAAAAGTTCATGTTATCAAAAACCCTCTCGCAGTAACGTCAGCAGAACATTTTTTAACATTATACATCAAAACATCGTTCTTAAGTAGTTAGTGGAACATTTGAAAAATGTCACAGAATTTAAAAATGTTTAAATAACGTTCTTTTAACCGAACAATAATGTTAATAAAACAAAAAAAAATGACTGTTTCGAATGTTCCTAAAACTTTCAAAATAATATTTTTAACATTTTTGTTACTTAATAGAAATATTAGGGAAATGTTTTATAACCTACAATGGTTGACTAGGTACTGACTGCATATTCCTGGTATAAACAGGGCCGAGCAGACCTACTTCCACAGCACAGTGAAGCTCATTTTTTATTGGTTTCCAGCATCTGCAGGTGGCGTTTCTCAACAGCATTAAAGAACCACACACGCGGCTTTGGCCTCTTCAGCGCCTGTGAACAGCATTACCATCAGTCCAGTGTAAATAACATGAAGTGACATCACGTAAATAGTTAATGATGCAAAGAATCCACAAGGGGCCCCAGCCGCCTCTCACCTGCAACAGCGCCGCTGCGCCACTGCCTCCTGCGGGGAATAAGACCTGCCGCAGCCGTGTCACGCCGTGACAACTTAGCCTGCGGACAGTAACAGGTGGCAAAATATTCAAAAGATGCGTATTTACTCACATCGCAGGAGATGTGATCTATGCAGAGATTAGGAACATAAGGATATGGCTTATTTTGTTAATGTGCTTGAGGGAAATATGAAAATAAGGAAACGCATAAAGCAGCCATCAGTCGCATTTAAAGGGACAGTTCATCCAGATAGACAGGCTTAAAATACGATTTTCGATCAGTTTGCAATAACAAACTATTAAATTATTTTCAACTTGTTTATCTGGTGTCATGTTTTGATCAAATTGTTAATTCATTTCATCTTCATAAACATGTCATCTTAATTGATTGTTTATTTGTTTTATTAACGTTCTCGGTTGATTCTCAAATGATTATTGAGTGGCACATTTGGGTCCCATAAACAATAGCATATGGTTTAAAACATTAGGGATTTGTTTATCATTTTTAACTTTTTCTAATGAATGCTTTCAGAGTGTCATAAATCATTCATGCCATTTCGACAAACCCTAATCTATGTTAGCCAGCTACATAACAGAACCTTGATGATATACAACATTCAGTAGATCACAGAAGACACAAAAAATGCTCACGGTCAACTAATGCAAAATATTGTGAGATGGCAGCACTGGGCTAAAAAACTGGCCTTAACTCTCTCCTGTCGGCCTCGGGCCATTCTACTGTTACACTCTGATAAATATGTTGAATTCAATTATTTAGAACTCTGAATCACAATCAAATTAATGAATCTCTTGATTTTGTTCACACAGCTGGTGTAAATCTGGACTAATTCAGTTCTCAAAATCAACTTGCTGACATAATAAATGCAGGATAAAAGAATATCAGTAAATCACTGAAGTTCTGGTCCGTTCTCACAAAAAGATTAAAACAGCACACAAATACTTTTATTATAGAATGTGAATTCTAAAATTCTAAAATTATTATATTTTTATTGTTATTTACTGTATACATAGCAAGCATTGAGACCTGCCAAATGCACAAATGTTACAATATTCTACTTTTATCAAAGGAATGATATGAGGGTGCGTAAATACTGACAATGTTTACTAACTTGCGTGTGAATTATTCCTTTTACATCTTTACTCGCATTGGTTTGTTGCCAGTTTATGTACTAACATGATGAATAATGTTATCGTACAGGAGGGGAAACGCAGGCCAGGTCTGAAACAGCTTCACAAGGTCAGCAACATACTTAGTGGAAAAGATGCAAGACAGCCCAGAGACATGCAGACAGGCCTCGGAAGAGAGTGAAAGCCCTCAGGAGAGAGGGCCAACCCTCAGGAGAAACAGACAGCCCTCAGGAGAGACAGACAGCCCTAGGGAGAGAGAACCAGCCCTCAGGAAAGACAGACAGCCCTCAGGAGAAAAAGTGACAGCCCTCGGGAGAGAGAGACAGCCCTCAGGAGAGCTACATTAGCTCCATCACTGGACCGTACTTCCGCGTGCTAATCACCAGTGGAAAGTTATTAATGCAGAGAGCGATGCCACTCCGAAACAGCTGCTCTTGCCACAGCCAATAATAATACAAGATAGATAGAGAGAGAGGGGGTAGAGAGCAGAGAGAGGGAGAGAGAGATCTTAACAAAGCAGAGCACACACACAGCTCTGGTGGGCTCTCTCCAATGAATTGTTTCTCCTCTGACAAGCATCTCATTGAATTTCCCATCATGCACCTGATTGGTCATTCAGAAACACAAAACACAAATAAGTCAAGTCGACCATCTGCTTGTTAGCAGCGTCTATGAAAAAAACAAAATCTTTCTTTTATTTTTGGTAATAAACAATAAATGACGTAGACAGGCCAGAGACCACCTGAACGAGAAATCAAATATTTTATGTTACTGAAGTCAGGTTTCTGTTGGTCATTTAAAAAGAACACCCTCCTTTTTAATTTATTACCAAAACACTCACAATCCTCGTGTCATCCTCATTTTCTAAATCAATAATCAGCGCAGCATGCTTCATTAACAGTGACCAATCAGAGGCGAGCTGGGGATCTCATTTTACAACATGAGCATTCCTAAGACATAAACCATCTGCTACTTGTGGAAACAGAAAAATCAAATTAATCCATTCTTATCATGCATTCCGATTTTAAAGCAATTAAAAATGTTCTTTGTCTAATCGCAGGCGCAGGAGTAGCTTCGTAATGAGCGAGGCAAACTCTGCGCTGAACTTTCCAGGGTTCTCGACAGCGCGCTTGGAAAGTTTACAAGCCGCACACACTCCAGTGAGCCGTTAGAGCTACAATGCAGATGTTGGCGACAGCAATGAATTTTTTATTAAGCATTTAATCATCACACAAACCAAGAATTCCCATAATATGAGGCCCAGGCACAAACTACGAAGGTGCCAAATCACCCGGTATAATGTTTTCTTTTTTAATAAGAAATAAACAGATGCCAATAAGCACAACTTGTTTTTTAACATTACATAAAGCCAATGATGAACTGGAATACTGAATTTGCCTTAATTAAACCTGGGGATAGATCTCTCACAGAATGCTAATTTTTGTTAAAAACAATCCAATGTTTTTTTCACCCAACCCCACCGTCTCTAATTTCTAATCATAATGGATTCATGAAAAAAACAGCGAACGAGTGCGAGCTTTGTTTAAAAGTGCCGAAGTATTGAGACGGCGCTAATTTGCTTTGATCAACTCCATGTCGTACTGTACACACACATGCAAACTCCTACATGCGTCTGACACGCTCGGCTATTAAGATCATAAGTAAGAGGTTATGATCAGGTCAAGCTGCACTGTATAGTTGCAGAAATAGGCCTCGATTCAGGCAGCTGACATTGACATGGACAAGATTAAAATTCATATGAATATATATATAAGGGAAAGCAGGTATTTTTAGATGCTGTCATTCACCGTTTATAAAAACAACGCATTCTAATTGGCTAAGCCGTGTTCACTTGTAACTGCACGTTCTGTATTAATGGGCCGTTGCTATGTTGCTTGGCAACCGTAAACAGCTTGCAGGCAAACTGAATAATGAATAATTTGCTTTATTTTGGTTATTATCATTAATAATTGTAACTATTTATCAAAAATTGACGTATTTGTATTGTATTTTATACTATCTGAGTCATTTTTTAACAACAATCCAATCAAGACCATAAACATAGTAAATCTGCCATAATTACGGTTTCTGCAACTGCTTACGTTTACATTATGCATTACATATGCGCATTCAGGCTATTAATTTCTTATCTGCTTTTGTGTTAGCTGGAAATCGAACCCACAACCTTTGCACTGCTACCACAATGCTGTACCAATTCAGCTATCAAAAAAATCTATATAATTACAAAACTACATGAATATTAAATACAAAATTAGGTTTAGATGAGCATTGCATGCTTTGTCAAACGATTTTTCAACTTTGGTGAACATTAGCCCGGCTAACAGGAATTGCTCCTAGACTGTTGGCTAACGTTCCCTAAAAGTTCTCTCAAAGTTCTCAAAAATATTCTTGCAATAACGTTAGTAGATTTCTAAAACATTTGTTTGACTAACATTCACATAAAACAAGCAACACTGTTAATAAAGCATCTAAAAAAACGTTCCTAGAACATTTGAACTTAACGTTTTGGTAACTTAATGGACACGATCTTGCGGTCTGAAAGTGTTAGCTGGGAGAGCGTCTGTGCGTCTCTCTTCATGTGTCCACGCTCTCTGTTGGTTCATGTTAGTGCCTGTGGTTGAGATTCATGAGGTGCCCCACTGCAGGGCTCAGTTGGCGGCTGAAACGCAAGAGCAATGAGCGCATTGTTCCGCTCTGGAAGCTTTTCTCGATTTTCATAGCAATCAACAGCTGTCGATCGAGATGTCCTGGACCCACTCCATCTATCATATACTATCATCCAGAGACAAAACAACAACACAGAAAACAAGCGGGGATTCGCGCAGCCCAGTCCTGCACAAACACAAACTCGCTCACAAGAAAGTGGTACTTTAGGATAAATCGACTACTCGCTGATGTCCCAATATTAGTATTAGAAACACAAATGGCAACTTGTCTGTTGGGGGAGCCGCTGGACGTGTTAGATAAGCTATAATCTAACATAAACTTAACCTTGCGTAAAAAGTAGGTAAATGCATCAAATGTTATTGCGCGATACGAATAAACGTTACATTCCTAAATTTGTGAAATACAAAAAGTAAAATCACGTGGGTCACCTCATGGAAAGAAGACAAGTAATGATAATATCAATAAAAAACAATGATGACAATTTTGTCCTTTTCACGAATTGTTCTGTGGACAGCATTAGTAAATTTTTAACCATAAAACAATGTTATAATAACGTTAGGCTAAATACTGAAACCTCTTACCCACATACCATTTCTGCCATAGTTTTATATATAAATTTCATAATAAATACCAAATCTCTCTCTCTCACACATTATGCATAATGATACATATGATGTTATATAAACATAACATTATGTGTGTGTGTGTGTGTGTATATATATATAATTATATTTATCGCCATAAGTGACACACACAAATTCTTTGGACTTTATTTTGCATCAGATTTATGGAATCTGCCTCATTCTACTATTAAACACATAGAAGACCCATAGGTGGACCGCAGACTGCTAATATATACTGTATATGTGGAAGGATTTGAGCAGAGCAGTAAAACTGCCGTCACTCTGAATCTCTTCATGTCTTCTTGCCTGAGATGTGACCTCTCGTCTCACAGCCATTGAGGTCAACGATGTTCATCAGATCTCATTTAACAAAAAAAAACCCTCGTTCTCCCTCAAAATGTCATGAAGAATCTGAGCCCGAACAGCATCGAACCCCGGCTTGTTATCTCAAAGCTGAACAATATAAAACAGAGGTAAAACGACAACCAATCAAACAAATTGGGGGAACGATAAGAAACAGAATGACAGCAAGTTGCTTTTGTGCAAATATTTTCTCTGCCGGAACCTCGTGAACATAAACATAAATCAAGGCTTTAAAATGAACAATGCAACGCGCCGACTTAACTACCCATGCTTGGAAATCATTTTGCCGTGGTAAACATTCAATCACAATACCACTGACCCCTTTCAGCTCGAGCAAGAAAAACACTTCATTCGAGATTCATCCAAGAGCGTTTTATCCAGATGCTGTGTGCGAAATGCGTGCGGAAGCCCCACCTCACCGCGAAACAACAGAGACGGAAATCGTCTTCATCTTTGTAGTTGCGGTTGGCCACAATGACGCGGTTAGTGTCTGGGCCTCACTAATAAACTAAATCTTAATAAATCATTCGCGATCTTTTTTCACGCTAACCCTTCCCTACCGTGCCATCTGTTATCATCAAAACTATATGACTGTGTTTAAAATGGAATTAATATGTAAACAACA
>JAZGTJ010021228.1:0-10009 GCA_036877575.1 Botia almorhae
GTGTGTGACACCACTGTGAACTCATCAGTTTAAATTAGTTAATTCTTCTAATTACAGGAATCAGGTACTCCCTATGTAACAGGAGAGGACTATACTCCAAGTAATTTCCCCTCTGTTCAATTGAATTGGACAGTGATCTTGTGGCACTGCTAGGCTTAACTTATCTGATAAAAAAAACCCCTGCTTTTAGACATTGATACCAGAATTTTATACCACTGAGCGACAGATCCTTATGAATGAAGTGAATGTGGGGGAGAATTCTTCTGCCACAATGTTAAACTGTTTAATGAATTATTCTTTATTTAAAAGGCCTTAATTTCATCAGTTGAATGGGATTAGTATTGTGTGGCCACAGATACACATGTTGTGTTTACCTGTACTGACACTAGGGCTGTAGGCTGTTGTTCTAAAGGCCCATATCAGTTTCAATTACCTGCTGATAGTGACTTAGCAACGTCTAATTATTCTGTATGTTCCTGCAGGAAACTATGAGGGAGAAGATCTACACCCCCCTGACTGTTGAGAATGCAATTGATGCCAGGTGATCATCTATAAACCTGAACAGAAATCCCATAATTCAATTCTGTCTGCTTTTACTTAACCTTTATATGTACTATGATAAAAAATTGTTCAGTCTGTCATGTTAATAGTTTGGCATAATAATATAGAGTAAAATATTATAGAGTAATGATTAAAAATAAATAACAATGGTTAGTGATAAAACAGGAATGACAGGTAGTTTTGAAAAAATAATTAAGTCCTGATGAATTAACGGAGATTCAAAAAGTTTTATCCTTTTACATGAAAAATAGAAAAGTTCAGGCTGGTTCTGCAGATTGTTCTGACTTCTGTGAAATATTGATGTTCATTGGGTACTGGATACCTTGAGATCATCAAATTAAATACATTTCCTCTCTCAAATATAACAGAGATGCAGTTGCCAAGATCCTGTATTCCCTTCTGTTCAGCTGGCTAATAGATCGAATCAACAAGCAGGTTTATCCTCGGAATGAAGCACTGTCTATCTCCATCCTTGATATCTATGGATTTGAGGTTTAGTGTTGTCGTTTTTCATGCATAAAGTCTTTGCGAATACTCTACTTTGTGGTTAAATCTGTATTGCATTTGATTGAATCACATTTTGTGTGCTTTTCAGGATCTAACCTTCAACAGCTTTGAACAGCTTTGCATTAATTATGCAAATGAGTACCTACAGTTCTTTTTCAACAGGGTCATTTTCAAGGAAGAACAAGTAAGATGACTCTGTTCACTCTAATCCTCTGAGAATTGTGTATCAGTAGATTGTGTGCATTAAAACGGTTTCCTCTGAATATCCAAGGATGAATATAACAGGGAGCAAATCATCTGGGAGGAGGTGCCTTTCTCTGACAACCAGGCCTGCATTGAGCTCATTGCAGCAAAGCCTCATGGGATACTCAGAATTCTTGATGATCAGAGCTGCTTTCCACAGGTGTCAATTTTCTCTTAATGTTTGTTAGTGTTCTTGTTAGTTGTTTATTTATTTAGCATTACTAGTTTACATCCTTTGATTTTTAATTAGTTTATTTAATAGTTCATTTCTTTGTTAATTTCTTCTAGGCAACAGACCATACCTTCCTTCAGAAATGCCACTATCACCATGGCAACAACCCACTGTATGTCAAGCCAAAAATGCCTCTTCCTGAATTTTCCATCAAGCATTATGCTGGGAAGGTCTCATATCAGGTACATTTAAACAACTTGCCTTGATCCCTCATGTCCTTAAATTATTCCCAATTAAAACTTTAGTTAGCAATGTATCAAATGTTCTGTGATTAAAAACTCACCATCTTTCACAGGTACATAAATTTCTGGATAAGAATTATGATCAGGTTCGCCAAGATGTTCTTGACCTTTTCATTCAGAGCAAAAACAAGGTAAGACTTGACATAATTTAGCTACAAGAAAAAAATGACAATAATAAAATGAATCTGTCTTTCGCTGTGTCTTTAGATGGTTGCATATCTGTTTATGAGTTATGCTGAAGTTCTGAACCAGCAGAGGTCTAATGCTAGGAAGAACAGCACAGTGACGCGGCGGCATCAAGCCCCAACGGTGGCGGCTAAGTTTCAAATCTCACTCATGGAGCTTGTTGAAAAGATGGAAAGGTAGAACAACTTAACTGTGCATTAATTGAATCACTTATTTTCTTTTAAATTATATCTGTTTCACCCAATAACTGCCTTCTCAATAGCTCAACTAGCAGAGCGTTGTACTAGTGATGCTAAGTTCATGCGTTCAAGTTCCAGGAAGAACACATACTAATGAGATTTTGATGCGTTGTTATTAGCTTAAGATAAAAGTGTATTTAAAATGAAAATACTTTTTTAATAACAGAGCCAACCCATATTTTGTGCGATGCATAAAGCCAAACCACAACAAGGTAAGAAACTGCAGTCACTGAGTTCATGGTTGTTAAACTTTTAACAGTGTCTTGGCTGGAACTGAAAGAATGTATTAACCTGCAGGAGCCTGGTGTGTTTGACATGGAGCTGGTCAGTGCCCAGCTTTGTTATTCTGGGATTTTAGAAACCATTCGAATCAGGAGAGAGGGCTATCCAATCAGAATCCCCTTTGATGTTTTCCTTTTCAGGTAAACATCACAATGGTCATTAAAACTGAGGTCTAGACCGAGGTCTAAACTGAGGTCATAAACACAGAGCTTACAAAATTTTGTGAACTCATTAGCTATCAACTTTCTGTTTGTTAATGTTTTAAAATTAAATTAAATTATTTGGTTGTATTTAGATATAAGTCACTGCTAGGCCTCAAACAGCCCCCTCCAGCCAATGGTGAAAACTGTGTCATTATGTTGAGAAAGCTTTGCCCTGTGAGGCCTGGAGCCTTTCAAGTCGGTGTCACCAAGGTGAGCACAGTTCCAATTATACTGAAAGTGACAATTTACCCAAAAATGGAACTGGGAACTGGCATTTTTGGATGAACTGTCTCTTTAAGGTTAATTTAAATATAGGTTAATTATAATAAAGCTAATTTAAATATAAACTAAGCCCTTAATTACACCCTTTTTGTTTGTTAGTTGTTCATGAAAGAGGAAATATACTTCATTTTGGAGAGTAAGAGGGACAGAGTCAGGCATGTAGCTGCTATGACTCTGCAGCGCTACACCAGGATGTTCTTTGTGAGAAAACGCTACACTGCCTTCCGCATGAAGATTATAAAGTTGCAGACCCATTGCAGAGGCTATCTCACAAGGTACATACTCTCATTTTTTTTGTCTAAATTTCTCTAGCTCTTTATATTTATAATCATATGCATATTCATTCTACATGGTACATGTTTACAGGAAACATTATGTCAAAATGAGAGCTTGTCTGGTGAAGTTCCGCTCTCTGGTCCATATGTACGTTGATCGCAAGCGATACATTAAGGTAAGAACAAACAGAGACATTTTAGTGCATAGTAATCAACCTGAGCTACAATCCACCAATTAATTGTTTTTCTTCTTTTCCTTGGATATTAGCTGAGATATGAGGCCAGGAGAAAAGCAGAAGAGGAGCAACGGAGAATAGAAATGGTTAGAATGCCATTCTGTGTCCAATGGAACAATGTTTTAAACTTATTTCAAAGAATGTAACTATACAGGAGCATCATACAGTTTGTTTGAGTAAGCGTTAGTGGAAGTCTTAGCTTAACTTGGCACTTTAAGTGGGATAAGAACAGAAAAGTGGGAAAAGAACTTTTTAACAACTCTAATATGTTTGTGTTAGTTTAGCACTTCAGTTTATGTTTATCATTCAAGGAGCAAGAGTTCAAATCTTGTTCCAATGTCGACCCAAATGAAAAATTCATAAATAGTCTTCGGGAAAACCCACATTGATATACAGTAACGCTGTTTTGAGTATTATCTGTCCTGTTTGTGGTATATTCTTTGTTTGTAGGAGCTGTCAAAACGAGAAGTGGTCAATGTCACTCATCTGGTCATTCCTGCTGAACTCGGAGCATTACTGCAGGCAGCTGCAGGTACTGCAGCGCATTAATATCACATGTTCCAAACACACACTTTGCACACTCTGTGAACTGACTGTTTCACCTTTCATCCCTGTGTTGTCAAGGTGGTAGAGAGCTCCATTCTGATTGCCTGGCGCTGGTTCAGGCTCCTACTGTTCAGGTGGAGTCCCAGCTCACACTACCTCTTGACATCAACAACTACACCATCTCAAAATGTGTCCAGATTTACTTCAAAGTAAGACATGCTTAAGTCATTTATTGCATAAACACAAAGAGGCATTCACAATCATTTATTTACCTAAGACTACTGCGTTTCACTGTAAATGTGTTTAAATGTTGAAGCTGGAATCTTACATCTGTCTATGAGAAGTAATTTGTCAAGATTAAATAATGATTTTATAATGCTGATTTTATAATATATTACAATTTTTAAGCCATATAATAAATGTCATAATATATATAAATATAAATATTTATATATAAATACTATAATATTATTATATTACTATGTTTATATTGCTTGTTAATAAAACTGCCTCTGACTTAAATGCACACAGTGTTCCTTTATTACTGCTACCTGAAGGTAATTTAAACTAAATAAACTAGATTCAATTTAAACAAATTTTACATGTAAAGTTTTGTATTTTAACAGGCATTCTGGATGGCTACATGCTTAATGTATGTTGCAAATGTTTGCTGCGTAAATGTATAAGTTGAGCTCTATTAATTTTTCTAGGAGCCAAAGTTTGGAATGTTAACTGCACCTTTGACGACACCACTAACCCACATTGATGATGATCTTACACACGAGGCTCTGGATGTGTTTGTCATGGTACAGTGCCCTATGTATTGTTAAAGACTCTGTCTGTACCCTCTATTACACACAATCTTACTTTATGTTGCTCTCTTTGACTGTAGATCTTGAGGTTTATGGGTGACCCACATCTGAATGGTGCTCAAGAGAATTTATTTGGAAACTACATCATCCAGAAGGGACTTACCATCCCTGGCTTGCGTGATGAAATGTTGTGTCAAATTGCCAATCAGGTTTGGAGAAACACCAACCCGAATAATTCAGAGAGGGGCTGGCTGCTGCTGCTAGCCTGTCTGAGTGCATTTGCACCATCCACTAAAATGGAGAAATACCTTCTGAAGTAAGCATTGTTCGCCCCATTGTTCATGTCTGGGTTGCAATGGACTAAATGCAACTAAGTGCATTGATTGATTTTAGCTTTTGTATGCCTTAGGTTTATCTCTGATCATGCCTATAATGGATTCAAAGCTGTCGGCCAACACAAGCTAATACAGGCCATGCAGAAATCTCTGTATGGACCAGAAACAGCAAGGACGTACCCACTGTCCCTGCTGGAATGGACAGCCAATAGGAAAAAAGCAAACATGGTTTTGCAAGTGCAATGTTTTGACGGTGTGTCAGAGTTTCACTTCCTGGTTCTGTAACCAGGCAATGTTTTATGTCTTATGGTTGATTACACCAAACATTACTGAGGTTAAATCAATGTTTTATCTATTTGTTTGTTTGCCCTTAAACTTGAACTAAACTTTAAATGCTTTTGCACTTTAACTTTATACTGTACTGTGAAAGGTGCATCTTGCTCACAGGGTTACCTCTAAGAATTACAATTCAGAAAATGTATAAATAAATTCACTTAATCTATAAATCAATTCACTTAATCTATAAATCAATTCACTTAATCTATAAATCAATTCACTAAATCTATAAATCTTTACAAACCTTATGGCAAAATAAGCATAGATGCTTGAAGGACTATTTTAAAATATGTTTAAACATACACACAATCAGAATGAATAGCCTGAAAATACAAATAGTACAAAATAATAAGGCTGCTTTCAATACAAATAGTACAAAAAAATAAAGCTGCTTTCAACCCATGAAAGGGCCTTCCATCAGCGTAATCTCCCTGAATCAGCCTGGCTGGTTCCTTTTGTATCTCTTATCTCTCTGGAGACGATTCTGTAAAGCTTGACTGTATCAGATGATACCTGATCTGGGGTGCTAAACAGAATAGGGTCATATGCGTGTGTTCACTTATACATGCCTGTCTAACCACAGCTGTTAAACGTCATGTTGTATTGACAGGTACATCTTTCTTGTGCCCTGTGCACTCATGGACCAGCGGGGAAGAATTAGCTGCAGACATTCTCCAGCACAGGTACACAACCAAGTCACCAAATCTAGCTATTTAAAGCTGATCTATAAATGTTACGCATGTTCCCGCAATACACTATCAATATTCTGTTCTTATAATATCAGCCCTTTTCATTGTGCTGATTTAAATTCATTCAAAAGTTTTGCCAGTTTATGTGCTGTAATGTTTTCATCTATTAATCTTACAGGAAGCTCATTAACACAATGTATTCCATGTCATTAGTACATCGCTCCTTCTCAGGCATGATGGGATATGTCTATAATGAGCCCTTCATTATCTCTGCCATCTGTAATTTGGCTGAAATGAATTGTTCCATTAATTGGCTCCACAGGGGTGTGACGGAGGCTTGGAAGGGCTGCTCTGTTATCATGAAGGAACACGGACAGTGGGCGGAGCTGGCAGGGCATGATTATGTAATGGACTTGATCGCAGACATGGAACTCCTGAGGAACTTTCCAAAGCAAAAGTCATACTTCATCATCTCAGCTGAGAGTCCCACCAGATCCAGACCCAATGCTGAACTGTCAGTGTCCACATAATAGTTTAATACATATTCAATATCCTTGTCACAGTTATCAAGTCTATCTGCAAATTCTGTCAGTATTTTCTCAACCTCATGTTGTTTATAAATTTTTTTAAACTGCACAAAGATTCATCAAAAAGTTGTTTTGTTTTTATTCTAAAGATAATTACAAAATAATGGATAGAGTAAATAATGACAGAATTGTCATTTTATGTGAACTGTCTTTTTAACACTGTAATGTAAATGTAAATATAAATACTAAATTGCTAAATTGCTAAATTGCTAAATTGCATTGATCTAGTACTGTATACTAAACACATCTGCTTTGCATGTAAATTGACTGACTGTAAATGTTTACAGGACTCTGTTTGGAAGCGGGTTTGATTCAGATGATGACAGCTCACTCCTGC
Source organism: Botia almorhae (assembly GCA_036877575.1). Classification (NCBI taxonomy): domain Eukaryota; kingdom Metazoa; phylum Chordata; class Actinopteri; order Cypriniformes; family Botiidae; genus Botia; species Botia almorhae. The sequence goes on from JAZGTJ010021228.1 coordinate 7,131, forward strand.
TCCCACAGACAATGCTGAACTCCAGCCTCCCAGATTCTGATGGATATTACAGCCATGGTCAGATGGTTATTACAAGCATTTAAAGGAAATTCACTAATTTCGATCTCATGTCTTTGGTGACAGAATTTTCATTATTCTGTGAACTTTCCCTTCAAACTGCTTTTAAATATTCTGTACTTGTACATACATTTCATGTCTAAATTGAAAATGTATGTCTGTTTTTTTATGAATAACCTAATCAACCAATAGAATCAGACTTCGGTGAGGCTCCAACTCAGAAAGGCATGGACAGATATCTTGATAGTCTGTTTGATCCAGTGCTGTCTGATGGTAATGGGGTAAGCCTTTCTCGTTTGTTCCCTTTGGTTCATGGGTTTTAAAGCGTAAATGTAAGTGTAACCAAATCAATATTATTTGGGCATTTATTGTTTACACCTATGTGGGCAGGCAGCTTAAAAATATAACATGAATGCCTGAAGAATACAACTGGTCATTTGATCCTCAGAATGTAAGTGATTGAGTATCAGATGGGCTCTGTTGGTGCCAGTTCGCTTGCAATGGAGGTTATTAAGTTACCAGTTTACCGTATTTCTCACAGCAATGAATCCCACTTCATTTCTGTGCTGTTTTTTTTTGTAAGGATGACTGGTGTTTTTGACAAACTTGCAAAATTGTGTTACACTAAACCTTAATTTAGCAATAAATTATGTTATAATCACAAAATAATCACAGGGACCTTTTAGATCAAAAAGGGAATATTAGTTCACTAAAAGTTCGTTATTAATCACATTAACATCCTATAGTGGAAACAGTACACAAGGCTGCTTTGGTTCAGGCCAGGATGGCTCTTATTGTCAACAGTAAATGTGGCATGCTTCTCTTATAGAGTATAAGGTACTCCCATGGGGAGATTGATTTCTCGTGGGACTGAGCTGGGAAGGGTCCAGCCCGGGTAAGAGCCTGTTTTGCTTTGCTCTATCTGTTATGCAGGAGATGGAGAAGTCATCCAGCATGTCCAGCCGTATGAAGGGTGCTGGTGGGATTGGAGGGCAGGATGGTGACCCGGAGAAGCCCCTTACCAATAGACCGTATCCTCCAGGACTGCAGCCTGGTGGTGAGCACTGCATCGCTTCTCATTTTGCTCTCTCCTTACCATCTATCAATTATTCACAAGTACCCCTGGGTCAAATGGTACCTAAATGCAATTAAATACCGGCTAAACATTTAGACTTGCAAATTATTTTAAAACGCACATTTTGTTACTGAAGCTTTGCATGAAAAATGACTGTTGTTGCGATTTGCTGCTTTGGTGATTTTAAGTGACTGTGGCTTTTGGTGATTGGTATTCTGTTATGTGAGCACATAATTAGTCTTTCAAGTGCTGAAGCCAAAATGTATTTCAGCACATTCTGTAAATGAAAAATACAAGCTGCATTTTTCAGCAGCACCGTTCATTTTTATTCAGGGTTCCCTCACGACACTTACAGCAGTCATGGAAATTGCTGTAACATCAAAGAATTTTTCAGTTGCATTTTCCAAGACTGGAAAATTAAAGGACATGTATAAAGTCTAAGAAGTGGTAGAAACATATTCTATAGTTTAGATATATTGTTTGAATTGTGTTTTATATTAATATTTAATTAGCTACATTGGTCTTGTATAGAGTGTGCGTGTAGAGTCTGTATACCATAGTGATGTTCTGTAGTGATGTCATAGTTTGATGTCATTTTTTGCAAGCATTGTTCTAAATAAATATTTGATTTACGTAAATCGGAATCATTTATTTGGCAGAGGAGCCCAAATAAAAATAAGTTTAAAAAATCCTTATCTAGTACTTATAAAAATGACTGGAAAGGTCATGAAAAAACATTGAAATTCTTTGATGAAAAAGTGTGGGAACTCTTTATTTAATGTTGGAGGTTTGAAAACCATGACTGGGTTTCACAACCTCAAAATCTTAAACAGCTAACTTGCATGAATCATTTGTTAAGCGCTTTGGTAAAGAGATCATTGCATACCATATCTATTGTTCTCAGCGGTGCCAGTTCTACCTGTTAAGGGAGGAACAATGATGCCACCTATACCAATGCCAGCTATGTCCTCTGTGCCTCATGCACCCGCCCCCACCTCCGCCCCACCTCCTTCAGTACCCCCAATGCCTTCTATGCCAGCTCTGCCTTCTATGCCAGCTATGCCTGCTATGCCACCTTTGCCAGCTTTCCCTATTGTGCCACTGATGCCTGATATGTCAGGTATGGATGCTTGGATGCTGTAAACCATTGTTCATATTGGCGCTTGGCACTGATTCTGTGGGGTGTTTGCTTCAGGCATTTTCCTAATGTGCTAATCACAGTCGGGCTGCTTTTATCGTGACTGTAAATCTGTACACTTGTAGATCCAGCTATCTTAGCACAGCAGCAGCAGGCCATCATCAACCAGCAGGCCATCATATTGGTGAGTTCCTAGGGTGGTGCTTTTAAACCTTTTTATGGGGCAAATTATTACAATAATGTAACAAATATTGTGGACCTCCTAACACCCTGGATCTCATCTGAGGGTCTCGTTCAGTGTTTTAGTCACCAAACCTGTCTTGAACCACCAGCTAGGTGGCTGATTTGATCTTCGTTAAAATTATTTATTGAAATTGACTACATTGCTAGATTGCGAATAGTTAGCTATTCACTAATTATAAAGTTGGTTGTGTAGTGATGCGTAACTCACTAATTAGTTAGTTACATTATTGAAGACATTAGAAACCCTTTATCACAAATTAATATTAATATAGCCTTTGACCACAGTTTGAGAACTATTGTCATAGAACAAGGTTTAAACTTGTAACATGATGATCTGAATCTGTTTTAATACCAAGCTTATCTGAT
>JAZGTJ010021229.1:0-10009 GCA_036877575.1 Botia almorhae
ATTTAGAAGGCAAAAATGAATCACCTAAATGAACGGTCAAAGACAAAAGAGACATGCTGATTAAAACATAAATGAATGTATTTAATGCTGATTGTTTAAGGTTCTAGATATCACGGGTTCTAGATCCTTTTGTGTTGCTATGTCGTGCTAAAGTGTTCTGAGTGTTTCGTCACAATGGTATGCAGTTGTTATGGKTGTTGTTTGTGGGTGWGGTTTTCTCATGTAATGCATGCAGTTGCTAAGGCGTCCTTGGTGGTTGCCAAGTTATTATTGGTGGTCACAAAACATGTGGTCTCTGTCAATCAGATTGATGTGAAATAGATTTTTATCACCCAGAAGAATAACACACCTCAGAAAGCCGCATGATTTGAGCTCTCATTTGTGTCCATAGTGAAACCGTCTAAAATGAGTTCAGTATTCAGATTGATATTACACAGCTTTCTGCAATACTCAAATCTGATTGGTCAATCACTGCAATCGGCAGTCGAATATTTCAGAGATATGTTTGTTATCCACTCATCTGGGGAATCTGTGTTTATGCTTGTGTTGCTGCCTCTTCACACTCATTCAACATTCATGTTCGTGTATTTGTCTAAACGCTGTATTATAAACTGCATAACATACAGTATAGTTTTGCATCAGGGTTTATTTTGTAATGATGTCCAGCTAACCGTCCAAAAAGTTAGTGATGCTTGCAAACAGTTTCTTCATATACTCTCTCGCTCTCTGTGTGTCTCTCTCTCTCTCTGTTTCCGATCGCTCTAATGTTTTGCAGCCATTATAAATCTGGCCCTGACTTGCTAAAGCAAACAAAGCTGGAGAGAGAGAGTGATCCCTCAAAAAACATTTTGTCAGTTCTAATTAGGGCTGAAATATGGCTCAACTATCTCTCTCTCTCTCTCTTCAGTTTACATTGCCTTCCCTCTTTTGCGAACAAAACCGTTTAGAACGGTTTCTTTCCTCTCTTTATCATATTTCTTTCTTCTCTTTGAACCTCACTAGAAGTGATTAAAGCACAGGGTCTTCCAGTGCACAAACATCTATAAGCAATGTGTCTAAATGCAGAGCTAGCGTCAGGCTAACCTGCTGTAGCATGTTGGCTCTTTTAAAACAGATAGCGTGTAATTGCGTGTTTGGCCTGCAGTGTGTCTTCTGTTCGTGGTGGAGGTTTAACACTGCACTGCAATCTCATCCTACAGGCTATGCAAATCAACACTACCTACTCACACACACACACACACACACACACACTAAACTCAAATGCAGTCTTGGTGAGACTCAGCACAGTTTGTGTGAACAAGTGTGTCCTATGGCGTGTTTCTTCACACTTTGTTTAGTGTTTGTTTGGAAACATGGGGACCACCGACGTGACACAGGTCGGAACTTCAAAGACACACGAAAAGATTCCTTTTGCACTTTTTTACTTGTAATGAAAAGCCAAAAACACAAACAAAAACTTTTGTCTGGTCAGTCTATTATTTTTGTATTGATTTTAACAATATAATGAAAATCCTGCACATCGATACTTGCAAGTGTATCAGAAAATATAATTATTAACAATGTTTCTGTTCTATGGCCTGTAAATTCCTGATGAAGGTCATAGGACCGAAGCATTGTTATTATTTTTTAACACATTTGCAAGTATTGATGCTGTGTCATTTTTTGGTTAAAAAAATTTCTGGTTAAGTTTTCTGGTTAATTTTTAATTAACAGGTGACCAACAGATGTTAATTGTTTTTATTAATTTTGAAATAATTTAGTTTTAAATGAAGTAATTTCTAACACGTACAGCACACACTTTCCTGAAGTGTTGCTGTCCAGTTATTCATTTACATTTTCACACATTTTTAACATTTACACTCTGACCATTATAATATCAACATGATTTAAACCGTAAACCATGTACAAATATTTACAAATCATTTGTTCATAGAAAACTAAATTCATATGTTGTAAAATGTTGTAAATTATATTGTATTTATTTAATTTAACAAATGTGTAAATCATGTTATTTTGTGTACATTTAGTGTACATTGAGTTACACTGAGATTTGATCAATTCAATTAATATCAAATTCAATTAACTAATTTAATTCATTTTAATTCATTTCTGACCATAATGTTGCAGTTGATGAGATACAGGTTTCATAAGGGTTTATTGTGTGAAGAGCAGGGAGAGATCAGAGACATGAAACCAGTACACACATGTAGCCAATCAATTGCCATCAGTCAAATATACAGTGTAACAGTGTATTCAGAAATATTTGACTGTGTGCTGTGATTGACCAGTCAGAATCTAGAGCTGTTTAACACAGTGTTCTTTGAATGAGACTATAGGAGAACAGGAGCGTAACAGTGTGTGGCAGTGTGTGTGTTAATGAATGCGGGTCTTTTGCTAACAGGCAGTACAAAAAAAGGAAAGGAGAGGTCAACTCACATTTCCTAAATGGCTTAACAAGTGAAAAAATGTCCAAGTACTAAATGTTGAAAGTGCCTGAGGCAAAGCAAAAAGAGACGCTAATGACCAGCACACAGTCACACACAAGCGCACAGTCTGACACCTCCACTCAGTGCTTGAAAGAGCCCATAATGCACCATTCACGGCACCATTAGTGTAAATAAAGAGAAATGGTCTCAGTAAATACAGCTTATGCGTCTGTCTGTATCACTTTTCCCTGCACAGGCCTCTGTCCAAACACAACTTCTGTTCCATCTCCATTTTAGCCTGTGGAGAAAAGGAGGAGGTGTTTCTGAGGTGGGGGGGTCATAGTTGTAATCCTGCATATCCATTACAAGCTCTCCAAAGAAAAAAGGACGGGAAAAGAGAATGAGACGGAGCCGCACGGCAAAGTTGATTTATGGAGAAAAGAGAAACTGTTTATGGACTCTCTGAAGTTGTGGAAGCTTTTAGGGGTCGCGCCCAACAGGGGGTTGTGTCAATGGAGAAGAATCTTGGTGTTATTTTTTGATCAAAATTCAGAGTGGTATTTATTCCTTAGCCTTGGATTTGGGAAATAGATGTTTGAACAGTGAGCAGGCGCCTCATCTCCTCCTCCCCACACCGAAGAGGATGGAGTGGGGTGCAACCTCCTGTGCAGCACCATGATCCAACAAACCACAATGTCATGTCAGCCGCAGTGCTTCCACATTCAGAGTAATATACAGCAAAACCAGCAAAACCAGCACACACAAATGTTCCAACACCTCCCTTTTTGGCCCAGACAGAAAGCTGTTTAAGTAACCTTTGACCTCTCTAATGCATTAATTAGGGTTGGGCTCATTCGTCCACATCATCTTGGAGTGCGTGGGTGTGTATGTATGTGTGTGTGAGGAGTTTTATTTATTTTAAAATCATTGTCATTGTAGATACAATTTAGAATTTTGTGGACGACTAGGCGCCAAAGTCAAGCAGGCATGTGACCTCTTAAATGACCTTAAATTGACCCTCTTTTAGCCTCTCAGTGGCCTTACTCAAAGTGTCAAAGATTTTCTTTAATCACCTTTACACGACTGTAATAACCTCTTAATAACCTTGTTATAACATCGTAATAACCACTTGATAACCTTGTTATAACTTCGTAATAACCACTTGATAACCTTTTTATAATCTTAAAAGAACTTTCTATTCCTCTGCCGCTCAAATATCTCAATCACACACTCAATTTAAAATGACTGAGATCTGAAAATCCTCTTTCGAGAGCCGTTTTGGCAATGTTTTCTGCCCCCGTAGCACTGTGGCTCAGATTGGTGACTGACGCTTGTGTATTTGAGCTGACAAATGTTTCCAAAAACGTTTATGAGATTGAAGCAACAACAACCACATGTCAGTCCTGATTATGCTGAAAGCTAAAAAAACAGAAACTTATCGATGACTTCGCCTCAGACAGAAACGAAAACAAACATTCAAACTGCCTCCAACATCACAGGACGTGAAATTAATAATGGCTTATTTGCGTCATCTGAGGATTTGTGTTCGTGCGTTTGTGGTGTTGTCGGTATGATACCATCTAAACTGCATTTACATCGCTAGCCTTCACCTCCCTTTTTGTTGATTGGCGCCTGGGTCCTGTTATGAGAATAACTACAGAGTCCCAGGAGGGCCACTCTTCAGTGCCACCCCCACGGGACCTGCAGCAAATGCATTAGTAAATGAATGTTCACCCCGGGAACTCCTCTCAGGTTAGCGGGGTTGTCCTGCTGTCTTTAGGACCCTGGGGAGGAATGGTAAATAAGGAGAGGTCAGTCATTAATAGGTCATTTTTTAAATGCCTGCCTAACTGCAAGTCCTGCTGTGGCCAAAGAAAACTGACTTTAAATAACCAGCTGAAGAAAACACAAACTTATCTTTTTCTTTCAGTCTCTGTCTCTCATTTTATCCTCCTCTTGAGGCAGACAGAGTTCTTGCTTCGCATGCTGCCATGTTTCTGGGGACGGAGGGCTTTATATCAACACAATAGAGAATGCAGGTTCAGACAACAGGAAGACGGTTCTTAGATGGCTGCTCCGATCGGCCGAGCTCTGTGAATTCTTTTTTCCATGCGAGGAAAAGGCTATTTAATTTCAGTAATGATTTTCTGTGCTGTGGTTTGATCCATGCCGATAGGGCTGTGTTATTCTTGGCGGGGCAGTGAGGTGCTTGTGTGTGTGTGTGTGTGTAAAGGGAGGTACATGAGACGGAGGTTGTGTTTTTTGGGAAGTACAACATGTGCTTTGGATTAAATGTGTGTTATAAGTGTCTGACATTAACATGCAGTCATTCACTGGGCAATGGGGAGGAGATGGAACTTTTAGAGAACCGCGGCTGTCCTAACACTCACTTCTCAACAGCACTCAGAGAAAAACAATAATAGGTGGAAAACAAGGTACAGATTGATGGAGGTCACTTTTGCCAAGAAGTAAAACGAGTATTGTTTTCTAGAATGTGTGTTGAATCAGCAATGCTTACTATTTGAAATCACTTGTGATTTGACTGGATTTTATTAGTATACTGCTGTGTTCTGAGTGTGTATTGGTGTGTGTGTTTTGTGTGTTCTGTGTGTGTGTGTGTTGTGGTTGGGAGGGTTGGGTCCTACCTTAGATATCCCATCAGTCCTCATTCACTCTGTGTGCATGACATCTTTTCAACTTTTTGACTCATAGAAACAGATTTTCACACTTTCACCCGTTTACATACATTTACATACAAAGTTGTGCCAAAGTAACAACTTGGCCCAAACAACATTGCATGTAAGACACAATTTATAAATGTCACATGCTTTTAGCCACATTAATTGACAAAACAACTGACATAAATTGGATATTTGTCAGATATCATGAGTGTGCATTTGTATGCATGTACAGATTTGTGTGTGTGTGTGTGTGTGTGGTGTTGCTCTGAGGGAAAAGAAGCAGTCAGCTTTCCTCTTTTGCGGTTTATTTATAATGTTTGTATTACACAGTATCGTTGCAGGCATCGATTAAAACACGATAACTTTTGGCTCACTCGCTGCATCAGCACTGATGTTAGATACAGCAGAAGAGAGAGAAAGCGAGAGAGAGAGAGTGTGTCTGTCTGAATGAGGCAGCACTTCAGAACGGGTTTAAGCGGGCTGGGCTGTTTCACTGAACACCTTTCTCTCATCCTTTCCTCCACTACATCTCCTAACATTATTATCACAGCACTGTAACTGATAAACACAATGCTGCAATTTCATTCCAATCCACGTGCTCACCTGGCCACACACACACACACACAAACACACTCTCAAGCAAACACTCAGGCCTGTGGATCTCTCTCTGTGTGCAGATTACAATTGATAGTCTTATATACCTCATTCTTATTAAGCTCTACGTAAACAAAACACTGGATGGCAGTTGCATGTTATTCTTGTAAATTGTAATTGTAAGCTTGATTCCACTAGATTCTACCACCTGTTTTTTGCATCTTTCACCGAATTTTGTAAACATAGTAACAACACGATTTAATCACTTTATAATATTGGTGGTGCTTTTAAAATTTAATTTTTACATTTAAATTTAATTCAAAATTGTTTATAAAATAATTGTGCATAAAATCATATTAGAACATATCACAAAAGTGTTGTGTGTTGATAGTGTAAATTGTGCATGATTAACTATTAACTAAAGTTTAAGAACTGTGTCATCTGAAAGTGGAAAACTTTCAGTTTTATCACAACCATACCAGATTAAACTGGTAAATGCGGGCTAAACCATTATACTATATTATTAATAAACAAATTAGTTAAAGGTAACAAAGTGTATTTATAAATTGCTCCACAGTATATTTCTGTTGTAAACATACAGGCCCACCATTCCGCTGTACTCGCACTGTAATGTGTACACTGATGTTGTGAGGCAGTATGTTTGTGTACACACAGCAGACTGAAGCTGGAGAGATAGAGGGAGAAATGCGATCACTCTATCTCCAGCGCTTCACCAACATAACCTCGCTTCATTCACCCGTCCCACAGCGCGATAAACCCTCAGACAGATCCTGCACTTATTTCCCTTCATCTTCCAGCGACGCTTTAATACACACATATCACAGGCCGCCTCCTAAGGTTCGTCAAATGAAAACATTACTTCATCTCGCCTTGCCTTTTTTAATATTCGGTCACAATAAATATTTCCCATTTATATGCAAATGATTATCTACTGACCAAGAATGGATGGAGCTCGTCTTGTTTTCATTGTATTGGGAGAGGTACGAGTGTGTGAGAAGCGGACGGGGAATAGACGGAAATCAGCCGGGGAGGAAACGCCTCGCCGTGTCTAGAGTAAATAATCCGGACTCGCCTTCCATTATTTTTCATGGCAGCGTTGAAAGGAAGTGTATTAACTTATAAGTTATAAGTAGTTGGAAGTTAGTTACTTAGAAACTGGCGGGGAAAGGCAAAGAAAGAAAGCTGACGCGTCGTTCAGTCGAGTTCCCCGCAAATTGCTGACATAATTACACGAATGTAATTTTTATGAGTCACGCAAATCTCTGCATTTTCACTGAAGCAGATAATTAGACTTGAAATAAAGCGCAACTGAATAATTAATACATCAAAACTAGATGAACTTTTTCTAATTATTTTTATTTAATCTCCATTCTAATTATTGTTCGAGTCGGCTGAGCGAGATTGCTTCTCATTCAGGGGGTGAAATGCACCCTAGCTGGCGTCTTGCGGCGCGGTGAAATATTAACTAAGCGTGCGGAGAGGGGATCAGAGCAGAGACCCCTCCCGTCCGCCAGACGCGCAGGATTGAACTGTTAGTTAAAATTCTCCACCGCCAACAAACTCTTTACACCCGCACCTGCCGCATTTCTCATTCTCCCCCAGCGGCGTGCGATCAAATGCGTGACGATCAATATTTTTCCAGCTCTGAATGAGTTTGTAATTAGTCTGATATGTGCCGCTGCAGAAGTTTGTGTTTTCTTCAGCTTTTCTTAGAATGGATCTGTAAAGTCTTACAGTGTGTGTGTGTGTGTGGAGCTGCTGACCGCAGGGGGAATTCTCATCTCCTGTCTCTTACCAGGAACCGGAGCATCGCATCTGATAACCTTTAATGCACTCATACACCCACTCCGTCAAACACGTGATCATTTTCCTTTCTTGTTTGTATCATTTGTATACGTCTTGCGTCCCCGTTAATTGTAAATGGAGGATTCTGGCTGCAGGTTTATTTCGGTGCGGTCTGTGTCTTCCAGGTTTAAGAAATGAGGCAGGAAATAATGAAAGCAGATAAAGGCTGACCTTGTTAACTCGCCTGATAATTGCGATGGGAAGGCTTGAATTACGTCGTGCTGGTTTTTGCTCCGATGAGATGAACAAATAAAAAACATGAATTTACAGGCATGAAATGAGCTAATTCTGCGCCTGCACACATTTCCACATCTCTTATTAGACTGTCGGGTTTACTAGATTAAAATTGCAGCTTAATTAATGTACAAACACAAGATCAGATTTAATTAACATCTGATTTAATTGCGTGCCTACAATTGCTTTTCACACTGTATGCTCCAACAGAAAGTGATTGCAAAATGTAATAATTATACAGACAAATATAATGAGAATGCATTGAAATGATTTGATGTAAATCCAAGACTGATCACTTTTACTAAGAGAAGAAAAATATCACATTTCCACAGTTTTATTCATTCATTTCGATTTTGAAAATAATTAGATTAAATACATCTGATTATCTCGAATTATAAGCACAATAAGATGTATTTCATGCAACATCCAAATTGATTCAAAGATTTGTATATTATTTGTGTGTTTTGGACAGTTTTTTTAAACAGTTCGTTACTCGGCTCAAATCATATGTTCATATTTTATGCATTATTTTGATTTCAATGTTCTTATTTCTTATTGTTTACATTCTGTTAGTTATTTTTAAAGCATTAAATTTAACAATTATTATGTTTTATACAGACTAATCATTCTTTGTTGGCTTCAGAAATATGTGTGCTTTTATTTTGACACATTTTGAAGCGTTATACCACATGCAGTTTGAGTATTATGTTGTTTGTCAGAAGTCAAACACTTCTGAATTTCATCTTGTGTTATTATCGAGAGGGACAATGCAGTATTTTTGCGTGTCACTGTTGTTATCATGAGTATCTATTTGCTTGAGTGTGTACTGCTCATGTTTTATCAGTTTATGGAAATACTAAACCTGCTGAGGGTCCGTTTCAAATGTGCGTAGTGCCACCATGTGGTTAACACAGGTACTGCATAATGCGTCTTGCTCTTGAACCAGCAGCCTGAGCACAAAGCGAAATGTATGAACTTCAATGCACCACAAACCTGCCGTTGAAAAACTGTATTTGTGTTTGTGTGCATGTGTGCGTGTGTGTGTGTAGGGTACTAGGACACTGGCTGGAATGTCAGGCATGACGCAGGAGACATAACACACTGATGGCGATCTGTGCTGTACAAATCTTCTTTCAAGATTTGTAGTGTTGATGAAAAACAATAGACACGCAAAGGAGCGCTCAGATCAGACATACCACATCAAAGTATGTCCCCTTTGCGACTTCCTGTGTCAAAACCGTGCTGTACATAACAGATTTCTTTATAATATCATTTTGACCAGCACACCTTATTACACAGATCTCTTTCTGTATGTAAATTATGAATCACAAGCTTAGGAAAATAATGGAAAACACGCAACAAGTGTGCTGGTTCCGCAGTGTTCTGGTCTGGCTGGCGCCAGCACGATGATCCAGTCATGCTTGGATGAGGATCACACGTACGGGCTCCCAGAATTCACCCTGTGTGGCTTATGATTGGCCGTGTTTGCAGGTGGAGGCGGCGGCCTCATACACCTCTATTTGAACCGCTCACCTGCACATGACCTGCAGATGTGTGCGTGATGCAAGGAAAGACAGCAGTTTGCGGAAGCAGACAGATTGGAGTCAGAACAGAATGGACCTGCATGTGTCTCTCTCACACACACACTCACACACAAAACGCTTGGGTAAGTTTCTGTGGGTGTGTTCACAAATTCTAAGCGTTCGACTGTAGCACTGAACCCTAATTCACCGGGTTACACAGAGGGTGTGTGCGGCGACGCAGAACAAGAAATTGTGTTTGTTACATATGCGTGTCCGAGTTTTTTCTCAGAGGTTAATCTTTCATGGCTCAAAAGACAGAATTCTGAGTTTTTAGTTATGTTTTGTTTAAGTATCAATTTTGTCTCCGATTTTCCACCTGAAGTCACAGAGGGCTGTAAAATACACTACATACACAGATCAGGTATGCTTTGAAGAATTCAATGAGAAATGTTTTGCATATTGAGAGATCGAGACCCCTGACCTGATTGCAGGTTTTGTTATCTTTATGAATGTGAGAACAGTTTGAGACATTGCTGAGGTCTCTTTTGAAACGATAGAGACCAAGTAAGATAGTTGCTTTCTGTTCTTTAAGAGAAGCAAAACCCATGGAGGAGAAGCAACAAATGAGACCTCTTCAATCTCATTTGTTTCTCCATGACAAATTTCCTCCATGCAAATAAGTTTT
>JAZGTJ010021230.1:0-10008 GCA_036877575.1 Botia almorhae
TTTGGTGGCACGTCAGTCTGGTATCACATACACAGCGGAGGGAAGGTGAGCGCTGTCTTAAGTTTATATTTATGCATCGGCAGGTTTATCCAAAGCGACTTACAGCACATTTTAGTTATTCATTTGATCAGTGCATGTGTTCCCTGAGAATCAAACCCACAACCTTTAGCCCTGCTGACACAATGCTCGACCAGTTGAGCTACAGGAACACTGTGTTAAAGATCCAACACTCTGGAGGCACAGTGTGCTGTCACGGAATTAAATGTTGTGTACGGCCTATTTTATTCTTTTTATTAACAATATTATGTGCACAATGAGAATTAGCAAACAACACACAAGTGTGCTGCACGCTGTAGGGGTTAAATAGTGTGGTGTTATGCTATTAAAACACAACCAGAGGTTTACACATGCTTAAATCTTAAGAGCTTTAATCGCTGAACCTTGAGGTTAATGTTCTGGTTTTCATTATGTCTCACTTATTGAATTATGAGTGTAATTGCTGTAGAGGTCTGTAACATCAGCCTGTCTCTCTCAGTCCTGTTGTAATAGTATTGATCTGGTGGATGTTTATGATCTGTTCCTTTGGTGTTTGCTGATGATCTGTTCTTGCGGACCTTGTTCCACTGAATGATCTCAGGTGTTCTGGCTGATCCCTCCCACACCTCAGAACCTGGAGCTCTATGAGAACTGGGTGTTGTCAGGGAAACAGGGTGACATCTTTCTGGGCGATAAAACCTCAGCATGCCAACGAGTTGAACTGAAGCAGGGCTACACATTCATGATCCCTTCAGGTAAACACACACAACAGCAATAGGCATCTTCTAGCACCACACACAGTTAAAACTTACTGATGACATGCACTGCACATGCTCTGTCCAATGCAGTTGTTGTCTTTGTTTATTCTGAACATGTTTCGGTACATTCTTGTTTTTTCTACACAGTGTGGTTCTCTATTGTTGACTAGTTTTTCAAGAGCATTGTGTGTGTGTGTCGTAGGATGGATCCATGCTGTGTACACCCCAATGGACACTCTGGTGTTTGGGGGTAACTTCCTGCACAGCTTTAACATTCCCATGCAGCTCAACATTTACAACATCGAGGACCGCACACGAGTGAGACCGCTCATGCTAACACGCTAACACGCTCTCGAATGTTGTGCAGCAGCTCGATTTGTTCCATATGAACTTATTTCACCTGTTTCTCCACACAGGTCCCTTCAAAGTTCCGCTACCCGTTCTTCTTCGAGATGTGCTGGTACGTGCTGGAGCGATACCTGTACTGTCTGACCAACACCTCTCACCTCACGCCTGACTTCCAGAAGCACTCGCTGGGCATCGGTCAGTCACACCAGCACCCTGTGGATCAGTTCGAGTAGATCATACATCAGCGTGACTGTAATCACAGCAATGTTTCTGTCATGTGCTTCACAGGGCTGAAGAAGGAGGATGTGGTGAAGGGATTAAATGATGATGCAGGAAATGGAGAAAAAGAGGAGGATGAGGAGCTGAAGGAAGAGTCCGAGGAGGAGGCCCCAACTGCTCCTCCCACCCGTCCAGGGGTCAAAGTTAACCTGACACCCTTCGAGCTGGAAGGACTTTGGCAGCTACTGCAGAAACTGGAAGAGCTGCCAGCACACAAGAAATGTGTCCCAGCGGGCATCAGAAACGCCCCAGCGTTGCTCACTGACATACGGGTACAAACATATTCATCTGCTTATTCTCTGCTCTGAACAATTTTATAGTTTATTAATTCACCAAAGCATCACTTATTCGGTTTATTAATTCAGTTTAGCCTCACTCTCTCGCAATGAATTGTGGGTAATATCAGCCTTTAATAGACTATCTGTGTTCTTTAAAGATACTTAATTCAGCATACTATGTTTTAGGATGTATATATAATTTTAAATACTATTTAGTGTGCATAGTTTTTGAATTGGGAGGCAGGGATAGATACCACATGACTAGAGAAACAGTCAAGCATCCCTATTAGTATGTACCAGTATGTCTCTGTGTTGTGTATGTGTTGATTTTTCCTGTCTTCCGCTCTGCAGAAGGTGCTAGAGGAACACGCCAATGATAACCCCAAACTGTCTTACACTGGAAAACCAATAGTCAAATGGCCCAAAAGGGTACGTGTTCACGTTCTGTAATCGCCATGCCTACCAGCATATAACTAACTAATATCAGCTAACTAAAGTTATAAATATCTCTCTGCAGCCCTCGTGGTATCAGCCGCCCCCTACTCCCCCATCTCTGCTGTACCGGCCCCGCACACCCGGTTCTGGCCCTGTTCTGCCACCCGTTCCACGACCCGTGAAGCAGTCTTCCTCCATCTCGTCTCTGAGACGCAGGCGCGTGCGCTGCAAACGCTGCGAGGCTTGCCTGCGCACCGAATGCGGCACCTGCAACTACTGTCGAGACATGAGGAAGTTTGGGGGACCAGGCAGACTCAAGAAGAGCTGTGTCCTCAGACAGTGTCTCACGGTGAGTGTCACATACAGTACACAATGTACAGTTTACATAGACGCCTGATTCAAATAAGCATTCCAAACATTGTCCATGTGTGTGGACCATCAGAGATGGATGTCAGGTGTAAACTGGTGTCTTGTGATGTATCTGATGAGTTTTCTGTTCTGTTTGTAGCCTGCACTTCCTCTCACCGCCGTATGTGTGGTTTGTAAAGAAGGCTGTCAGGAGACTGATGACCCAGAATCCGTCCAGACACTCATGGAATGTTCTGAATGCGCTCAGATCACTCATCCTGAATGTATAAAGGTACATGTTAATCCACAACCGGCGTGTATGGAATTAGCTGCTGTTATATTATTGTCTTGGTTTGTATATCGCAGGTGCCAGGAGAGGGTGTTATCAATAAAGACCTCCCCAGTTGTTGGGAGTGTCCAAAATGTGTCCAGGCAAAAACAACGAAGGTATGTTAACTGTTTTGTTTCTGTCTGTTAACCCTCTCATTCATTATTCAGAAATAATCAGCAGTTTTCTCATGTTTTCCTCTCTCCAGTCTTCCAGCAGTAGTGAGGATGAGTCGGAGAGCAGTGTGTCCACCGAAAGGCTCTCGTCCGGTCCTCCTGTGAAGCGAGCATACAGAGAGGGGATCGGCGTGGGGGGCTTGCGTACAGGGCGCAGGAGTCGCCCGACCCTCTCCTCCTCTCTGCCTCTGACCCGCTCCAGACGCCAGCCGCCCCCTTCTCAGAGACTCCTGCTGCAGCACCAGCAGAACAGAAAGAGAGCTGGAGCGCTGGAGGTACAGCTCAGGAAAAGGGTGAGGACACACACACACACACCATCTGCAGATGTGATGTCATTCTACAACTCTGAAGTTCAACAGAACTCCACTTGAAGTCAGTCTTCAAATCAAACTCTGATGCATGATGTCAAATAAACATGGTGGCACAAAAAACAGGTTACAGTCGATGTAACAATGACCGGGCAAATTAAAGTGATACTCTACTCAGATGATGATGAAAATTAGCCCATAAATCTCTCCTGCTTGAGGCATATATGACTTTATTATTTCAGCCAAACAGAAGCATTTTATAAAATTATATCCTGGCTCTTCACAGCTTTTAAAATAGCAGTGAATAGTGCCAGAGATTTTGAACCTCCTAAAGCTATTGAAACAAGCTCCATGTTAATAGCTTTTGAATCTCATTGGTTCTCGCGTCTTGTGACCACAGTCACCAATGAAATTGACAGAGTAATTGACATGGAGCCAGTGTCAATAATGCATCATTACTTTATTACATAACATGCTGAGCAAACATGCTAATCCAGACGTGGGTCTGTAAAACAATGAACAATCATCATATATTCATACACCTGCAAAACAAACAAGTGCTTAGCTGTTGTGACTTTGTTTAGTCACTGGACTTACCAAAGTTTGAGAGTTTGTGAGGTTCATTGCTACATTGTGTCTGTTGCAGATCAAATTGGAAAGGAACAAAATCCTGCAGTCGGTGAGTGTTTTCAGCCGTCACATCAGCTTCCCTCATCGCAGCCCTCATTGTAATCATGCTTTTATTGCCGCTCCTCTCTGTCGCTCTCGGCTGTGCTGCCGCTCTCTCCGCTGTTGTCTTTCTCTCTGTTTCTGCCTCTCAGACCCGTTCGTCTGTCTGTCTTTCTCCAAAGCTCCTGCGTCAGCGGAGTCTGGAGAGAGGGGGTGTGGTCAGGCCGGCGCCCGCCCGAAGCGCCTCCCGGGGCAGAGGTGTGTCCTTGTGTCACGAAAGAGGGGTGCGGCTCAGAGGAGCCAGCCAAAGCAGAGGTCTACGGGAAAGGATGGAGATGGAGGTAGAAAGGGATGATTCTACAGAAGAGGAACAGCAGGAGAGGAAGGAGAACGGGCAGTGCAATGGTAAAGAGAACCGGCCACACAGACGAGGGGGGAAAGCAGGGGAAGAGGAGGCCGGCGAGCGTGAGGGCAGCAGCGAGGGTGCAGAGCCCACTCAGTCCGACACTTCTGCGGTACTAAACGACGACACCAGAGGTCAGGGGTCATGCGTCACTGTAACTTTGCAGCCGTCGAGGGGTAGGCGCGACCCTAGTGCCATTGTACCAAAATTGGAAGCCAACCTGTCCTCTAAAAGCCTTCCTCCAAACAGCAGAGCCCTGCAGCGGCCCCCACTGCGCAATAGTACCCCTCACCCAGACAGTCTTCATTCACAGGTGGAGAGATCTCGCTTGAGCCAATCACACGCTGCCACATCACCGCACCCTTTCACCAGAAGCTCAATCAAACACTCACACTTGGTGCGCAGGCTAAGATCTAACCTCAGAGATTCCCCTCATCGCCTCACCCAGGAGAGAACCGGGAAAAAGACTCGGTCGGACAGGCAAAAGTCCTCCGACTCCTGTCCCAGTTCCACATTACGACTCTCACCTGAGCAGAATGGTGGGAGTGAGCCCGGCTGGGAGAGAGAGGTGTGGGTGTCAGTGTTCCACTACCTGACTCGCTCAGAGCTGTGTCTCTGCATGGCTGTTTGCAAGAGCTGGTACAAATGGTGAGTGCGCGACGACTATGGGCACACAATACTGTAGCTGAATTCTGCCACCAAGATCTGACAGATATCACTTCACTGACCACTCAAATAGCTGTCGACATGAAAGACAGGACTAGACTGTAGCATGTTGCAGTTTTATTAGCAAGTATCTGTTCTCAACAATTAACAAAAACATGTCTATTAAACGAAGAGTTTAAGACGGTGCAACAATTTTACTCATTTTCAGGTAGCTGAGCTTGAGGTAGTGTGTCAGTGGGTTTTGGAACAGAGCTTGTGAGTTGTTCATTATTCTGTGGTGGTGTTATAGGGGCTGTGACAAGCGCTTGTGGACACGAATCAGTTTGAGCCGATGCCGTTCAATAAGTCCGCAGGCCCTCACGGGCATCATCAAACGGCAGCCTGTCACGCTGGACCTCTCCTGGACCAACATCTCCAAAAAACAGCTCGGCTGGCTGGTCAACCGTCTGCCAGGTGTGTGTTCTCATATTCTTCCTGTAGCCGTTCTACCATTCAGTACAATATGTGATATGACTCACTGGTGGATCTGTGACAGGACTGAAAGATCTGGTGCTGTCAGGATGTAGCTGGGTGTCAGTCTCAGCACTGAGCTCTCCAAGCTGTCCTTTACTTCGCTCTTTAGACCTGCGCTGGGCTGAAGGGATCAAAGACCAACAAATCAGGGAGCTGCTAAACCCACCAGGTACCACAAACAGCAGTGTCTCGTCGTTCTGTATCAAGCTTCTTCAAAGAGGCGGTCACACTCGACTTCAAAGCATTTCAAGTTATTTACATGTTTATTTTTGTACATTTATGCATTTGGCAGATGCTTTTATCCAAAGCAACTTGCAGTGTATTCAAGCCACACATTTTATCAGTATGGTGTTCCATGGGATTCAAACCCACAACCTTTGTTCTGCTAATGTAATGATCTACAACTGAGCTACAGGAACACTTCCTTAAACAATTAAATATCTACTGTCCCCTTATATTAGCACCTAAGCGTGCGCAGATACACTCTACAAATCTAGCAGAAATAGCATGCCATCTGGCCATCTTGCAAACTATAAATGTGTTATCATTTGGAACACACTAACCTCGCATACTATATAGTGTGAATAAGTCAAATTAGAGAGCAGCCAGTTACTTTCTTTAAAATGACACACAGACTTTTGGTTATTTTTGGTGCAGGTTTGTGATTCTGTATTTCCTGAACTATGATCTAGGTCTGTGTGTTCTGTCTGCAGTATTTTGTGTGTGTGTGTCTGCAGGCAGTGATAACCGCTCTCAGCTGAAGAACATGCAGTGCTTGTGGCTGTGTGGTTTAGAGGTGACTGAAGCCACGCTCAGGTTGATCATCAGACACATGCCTCTGCTCACGCGACTGGAGCTCTCACACTGTCCCGTCACAGACGGCGCTCTGAACCTCCTCAGTGCTGTCGGCTCCTCCACACGCAACACCCTCACACACCTCAACTTGGCAGGTAAGCTCATGACTTTAGGGCTGGGCTCTCCAATCCATGTTCCTAGAGGTCCATGGACCTGTAGAGTTTAGCTCCAGCCAGCTATCACCTACTCCAACACACCTGCCTGTATGTTTCTCAGTCCCAAAGATCTTGATTAGCTGCTTCACATGTTATTCATTAGGGTTGGAGCTAAACTCTGCAGATCTATGGACTTCATTGGAAACCTCTCCTAAGGCTGTTTACATGGATGTGTATATTGTGCTTAAACGCTTTTAAAAATTCCCCAAGTGCTGAAATTCCCTGTTTCGTCACACTCAGGTTGCAGTCGCCTGACAGACCGATGTTTGGTGTACCTGCGGCGTTTGTCCTGCCTTTCCCTACTGGACCTCCGCGACTGCAAAGGGGTCTCGCGGCAGGCGTGCGAAAGCTTCATCTCCGAGCTGTCTGTCAACGCCCTATACTGCCTATCAGAAGACAAACTCATCCAGAGGATATCATAAACCCTCCTCAGGGAGAAAGAGACTTTGTGAATATTTGTGTGACTGAGAACGAATGCAGAGTCTCTCTGTGTGTGTGATGGGCTTTGTCTGTAGGGAGGTTCTCTGTTCGACAGAGTTTCATGTATAGAAGTATAGAAAGGGGAGGAGCTTAAAGCATCCAGGGTGAGGCTTATGTATAAATAGGTCTGGGTGATGAGTATAGTTTTTTGTTCTAGTTAGCTGTTTCACTTTGTTTTATGTAAACACAAATACACTGCAGTTGGCAATCAGATCTCAGACCTGTGATTGCACAGGTTCTTCTGTTAGGAGATCAACAGGTGCTATTGCTCTACGGTTTGTTTTCTATTTCAGAGCAGTCTGCTGTCTGCCTTTATAAACCTTCGCTCCAGTCCAGTTCTCTGCTCCATTCTCCAGATCCCGTCACCTCGACGCACATTAAGTAGTGTGGGAGAATTACATGTAATTTCACTCCTGCCCTTACTTTAAACCCTTGTTTTACAAGAGGAATACCTTTTTGTTCCCTACCTTAATATCTGACAGAGTATAGATATATATAAATATATAAACACCCTTGTGTAAATGTATTTCTCTCCTGTAGTAAGCCAGAACAGTCTGTAGCATTATCATTATTTTCAGACCCTTTTTCACTTTGTTTTGTGTTTTTCCAGAAAAATAAAAAAAATAAAATACAAACGTGATCTTGAATTCATTTTAATGGGATTGTTTTGTTTAATCTGGTTTGTTTAATCTGGGCTTCTTGTAATGAGCATTTGCTTCTTTGACACATTGGTCTTTAATTGGGTTGACTAATTAATTTGACTTTAAACATGAAGCTGCCCAGAGTTAGTATGATGTGTAGCTATACAATCTACACACAAAGTAATCAGATGATCTTGTAATCACCATGGATTTGAGTAAATACATTTGGCAGCCAGTCACATTCAGCTTGTCCCTGTCTGACTCAATGAAGTTTATAATTTCTACTCATCCCAGATGGGTTTATAAATTCTGCCCATCCCTGTCTGATCCCAGATGAGTTTATAAATTCTGCCCATCCCTGTCTGATCCCAGTTGAGTTCATAAATTGTACTGTCTTTTTTAAGGTAAATGTATAAATTCTGCTCTGTCTGATCTCAGATGAGTTCATAAATTCTGTTCATGATTCTGTCTGATCTGAGTTTACACCTTCAGCCTCCATACTGAAGGCGCATGAGAGGGGCATCAACACAGCCAAGCCTTAATCCAAAGCGTTTTTTACATGGACACAGATGGGAATTAGGCCTTTTTCCGTACTGGGACATGCAACTGACCATCACATAATTACATCCCGACCCGAATATGATGTGAAGAATTCATTTTCTCTACCAGATCTCTCATTTTAATACTGAAAACATCATGTGTCTGCAGGCTCCACCAGCACTAGCCCGAGGAAGAGGAGGATGGAAAGCTATCTGCTAACTCCAGGATGCTTTACTGCAAATAAACCACAAATTCACCCCTGCTCTCAGTTTTACCTCGTTTAACGAGACGCCGTTCAGCTTCACTGACCGATTTGTGTCCGTTTCAGTCGTGAGGAAGAAAAATTATAAAAACATGCAGATACACTGACTTAGCCTCGCTAGCTAAACAGCTGTTGGCTTGCCTGTCAGTGGATATTTTCAACAAACGGAGGGATTTGCGGCAACATAACACGGGGATCGTACCGGTAGATTGTGTAAATGAGACATCTGGAGTCCTGAGGGAATGATTTCACCGAGAAGATCAAACGACACGCCTCGACAGCTCTGTAAAATGATATGAAGCGAACGGTCCGTAAATAAACCGCCGTGTATGTGATTATTTGGATGCAAAGGGGCGCGGGCCAAGAAACGTTTTCTACGTTAAACGAATTACCGACAAAAACACACATATTAACCGCGTGCGACAAAACACAACAGCCGCACGCTTCGATCCAGCATCACTGCAATGGCTCAACAGGCGTTTCCTTTACATTATCTGGTGTGGAACAATCAGTATCAAGAACTGGACCGAGAGCTCCAGAAACAGCAGGTAAATTCGCAGTTTTTAGAGGATTTGTCTCATTGTAAAGCGCTGTGTGGTGTATAAACACGTGTGTGTGTGTGTGTGGTACAGCACGATATGGAGGGGCTGGATCCGCGCGGGCGCTCGCCGCTCGAACTGTCAGTGTGTCTCGGGCACCTGGAGTCCACACGCGTGCTGCTGAGACACAACGCGGACCCGACACACTGCAGCACACAGGGCTGGACGGGTACATCACTCACTCACTCAAAGCAATGCTTCTTTTATCATTTACTCGCTCACTGGAACCCAAGTCACTTTGTTTTATGTGGAACAACAAAGATAAGGAAGGTGGAAAGTGTCCATCAGACAGTGAAAGTGATTTGTGAGGCTGTCAGGCCCCCAAAATGCACGAAAACACAAAAGAACACAGTCCAGAACACACTGAGAGCGCGTAAATGCTGAAAAAGGCTGTTTTCATGGTTGGATGAAGTACTCCATAAACATTCACAGTTCCCTGAAGCTGTGCAGCTTCAGCAGTTTGTGTGTGGATGGGGGCAGGTGATGATGAAGGCCGGGTTGTATTATGTGTGCAGTTTTGCAGGAGGCTGTGAGCACTGGAGACCCTGAGCTGGTGCAGCTGGTCCTTCAGTACCGAGACTTCAGAAGAGCCACAGAGAGGTTGGCTGGTATTCCTGAGCTGCTAAGCAAACTGAGACAGGTGATCCACACATACACACGCTCTTGTATCAAGCTTGTTCTTCTGTACAGTATCAGAGGATGTTTTTATTGAGCGGATGTATAAATCTCTTGAACTTCAGGGAAAATTGTTTACAGTGACACATTTAATTTTAGCCATTTATTCAGAAAGAATTCCAATATGTTGCCTTGTTTTGCAGGCACGTGATTTCTATGTGGAGATGAAATGGGAATTCACTAGCTGGGGTAAGTTCTAGACCTGCATTGATTGGTTAAACTCCATCATTGTGGAGCACTGCTGTCTCACTCCTGC
>JAZGTJ010021231.1:0-10008 GCA_036877575.1 Botia almorhae
TAATCTTCCATTGAGCTGCTGGATGTTTCAAGTGAAGCTGTTCCACTAGACTAAACTGCAGGTATGACATCTGAAACCTGTATCACAGATAATCCCATTAAAACTCAATGACTTCCCAACTGATTCTGAAATCATTCTTATTATTAATTACTGTTATTGACGTCCTTTCACCCTATACAGCTCAGATTCAACGTATGCTTACCCTGCACTCTCTGGAAGTCAAAATTGAACAAGGGTATTTAACGATCATCATATTAGCTTAATAAAACATCATATTGTTAGTTCAGTACAAAGAATTTTGACTTACACTGTAACACCCATCAGGAAGACACTTAACCCCAGTTGAAAACTGCATGATATTAGTCTGTTTAAAGGTAAAAATGAACTCATAACTTTGCATGTATACATTTGGCACATTATTAGACTCATTAAAGACTCATTAATGACTCAGAGTAAGTCAGTACACGTTGCTCCTCTCATAATAAGATGTGTTAGCTCTGAGCAGCCCCTTGTGGACACATGTAGACGAGCAACCATGGACAGCCCATCCGATTCTTGAGGATGTTGTTTCAACAGTCTGCAACAAAACACACCTGAATCTCACAAACACAGTGTAATTCTGACAGACACATCCAGATTATCTCCCTATAATTTAAAACAAACCGAAAAATTAGAGGTGTTTTTAGAAGAAACGCGAAACGCAGATCGCCACGAGATGGCGCTCTTATGAAAAGAACGAACGACATTTTTAAAGCAGCAATCCGTAACTTTTGCCTCTCTGTCGACATATCTGTTTCAAACATAAAATTGCAAGTTATTTTACGTGATTGTCCACTTGCTGAAGTCAAATGAATTTCACTGGCATTTCCTGGAAATCAGATCCGACATCTCAAATTATAATCATCGTTATAAACGTGCTGTTGTGAATAAGGGTAAAAAGCAAGGAGAGTTTTGAACACTGATCTTTTATACTAACATGACAATTTGAGCGTTTCTAACCAGAAACGTTATAGATTGCGTCTTTAAAAAAGACCTGGGCCTTGGAGTGGAGATCGTATAACTGAAATATGAATTAAAAACAGCAATTTCAACACAAGTCTCAGTTTTAAACTCATTTTAAAAGTACACTTGTCAGATTCACCGTGACGCAGCCCACATGGTTTACAAGCGACTCTGTATACAAACACCAGCGGGAAGTAAACGAGCAGCAAACTCAGATTGTCATCGACCACAGGAAACTCACATCCTGTACATACTTAAGAACTTAACAATTACAGCATAGGAATAACATTTTTGATGTATGATATATAACGTTAAAAAAAGTTCTGCTAACATTACTGACAGAACGTTTTTGATAACTTCTTTAGAGAACTGCTAGAGAACGTTCTATGATTGTTCCCTTTTAGCTGTGAATACAGTGACCAGGGATCGAGTTGTCTTGATTTATAAGTGATCTGGTAGTGGTTTGTTTTATTGTGGGTCTGAATTGTAATCAGTCTTGTCAGACAGTGTAAGCAGAAGGTTCTCTCTTAAAGCAGAACCCGTCCGTGTTTCCTTAGAAAGACAGTGTTCCTCGTCTAACAGTATCACTGCTTATATAAGAACAACACAATAGAGCACAACAGAAACACAACAGAACGACACAATAGAAATCTTTTATTTGAGGTGGACACTGTATTGGCTCCTCCTTTACTTAAAGCATGTCTAACTTAGAAATATATAATGTTGACATTGTCACGGGTGTCAATTAAATGGATTTTGTTTGCATTATTTTTATCGTTCTCTGTGGACTTTTGTTGATGCTGAGCTGCTAAAGGAAGCCGCCGCCCCTTTTACCCCACAATCCATGGGCGGAGCATATACAGCCACCTGGACTCCGCCCCTTATATGGACCACACCCATTCAGCACACCCTCACCTTCACTGAGCCCCTTCTTGCCACAGGGGCACCACGGCCCTTCCTATTTGTACACGTTTTCTATTAAAGACAACATTTTTTTGTTTAAATACACGCCTCTCCCAGACCTGATTACCACACCTACTGCGCTTGTTTCTGTTTACGGTAAAAGTCACAAGTAACGCCTCTTTAACATCTCAAAAGTTTCTCTTAGGCAGAAATGCATTTACATGGAGACTAAATGGTGATTTTTGCTCAGGCCTTCTGTTTCTCATGTTTCTCCTGATTAAAAAGACCTCACATGTGTTTTCTCTGTGCTCAGATTGGCCAGGTTACCAAACTTCAGACATTTCCCACTCAATTATTCCAAGATCAAATAACCTGAGCTATGTTATTCATTCATATTATAACTGGGCAGTGACTAAAGCTGCCATAATGTTCGCAGATTTAACAGGAAGTTAAATGCTAACACAGGCTGAAGTGTAAGTACTCAGAGTTCACACATTGGGGGATCAGATTCTGCGAGTTGTCATGTCTCACTGAGTGTTAACAGAGATCCGCTCCCGAAAGATACACGACTCAATGATGAAACTGTGGGACACACAAACTCCAGCGTTGACTGTTTGTGGAACCGAATTAAAAATGTTATTCCAGCAGGGAATGTTTTGCAAAGACAGATCCTGTTTTATACTCTACATGCGTGCTGTGTAAAGGCAACCTTTGGTTTGGAAAATATCTTGTACTTTTTATGTGTCTGACAGGGAAAACATCAGATGCCAATAAAACAACAAAAAACATGTTTCGAGAGTGTGATGGTGTCTTTGCTCATAATGCCCTCAAACATAAAGACAGGGCCCTAATAGTGTGTTATTTTGTGTTATTTTGTGTTGCTTAACTACAAGTGTAAAGAATTTATACTATACTACTATGGCTGTAGACACAAAAGTGTAATTCATCACATAGACTTTTTGAGCAGGTCGCCATCGTACGTCTGTATTTATTACGATGTTTAAATTAATTGAGGCTTTTTTGTTTATAATCTAAAACATAAATGGTAACCGTATCATAACTATTTCAATTTTACAATTTGGAGAACTGTCCACAATTTGTTTGCCACGCAAAGTCCTTCGTTATCCCTCCGGTATCTGCGTTATCAGATGTCAACAGAAGACGTCGAACTGACCTTGAACTTTGAGTCGCTCAATTAATTTGTGTTGCAATGACCAATAAATTCCCACAACGTCATTTATCACACATTCCTGATGTAAGAACCGATTCCATCGATTAAATTCATCCGAGCAAAGATATTTAGTGACAGCTTCATATTTCCCAGTCTTGCCTTTGTAAAGAATAATCCATTATGCTTGTCAAGCTCGGTTATTACAAAAAGAACTAAAAGATCATTCATACAGCTCTGAATATTCAAACTGCCTAAAAATATGCAAATTGGTGTCTGTGTTGAGGTGAACCACCCACCACGTCTGATGATGGGTCTTGGACCTGCTTCACACGTTCCTCTCTTGAGAACAGATAATGGAGACAAATTCATCACTGTCTGAAAAAATGTGCTTCCCACAGTGAAGCTCAACAGGTGTGAGGCTCTCTCCAAATGTCAGCACTTTCGGTTTTATTTTTGTGCTCCGCAATTAACCGCCTCACAGGGAACATTCTCAGAACAT
This sequence comes from Botia almorhae, assembly GCA_036877575.1. NCBI lineage: Eukaryota > Metazoa > Chordata > Actinopteri > Cypriniformes > Botiidae > Botia > Botia almorhae. Next base: position 3,576 of record JAZGTJ010021231.1, read on the forward strand.
TGGCTAACGTTATAAGTTCTTGGTTTGTAAAAAAGGTTCTTGCAGTAATGTTAGACAAACTATTTTAAGGTTATATATTGTATATCCAAAATGTTAAGTAGTCAGTGGAATGTTTTGTAAATGTTACAGAATTAAAAACGTTTAAATAACGTTCTTATCTAACCAAGCAATAATGTTAATACCATGTCTGAAAAGATGGACGTTTTGAACGTTCCTAGAATTTTAAAATAACGTTTTTGTTAATGGACATGTTGGGGAAACATTCTTACAACCAAAAACGGTTAGCTGGGTGGTAAAGAATAGACTGACAGATTAGTTATGACTCAGGAGATATGTGTAGAGGTACTGTAATTTAAGAATATAATAATCCAGAATCACTGATAGAAATGCTTATGGTCCCTCCAGTATATTATCCACATAATTTTATAACATTCTGTACAACCCTAGAACCAACCTTTGAAGCTGAGTAAACGTAATAAAGAACTCTTATATAATCTACTTAATAAAAGACTCCTATATAATCTACTTAATAAAAGAATCCTATATAATCTACTTAATAAAAGACTCCTATATAATCTACTTAATAAAAGATTCCTATATAATCTACATAATAAAAAGACACCTATATAATCTACTTAATAAGACTCATATATAATCTACTTAATAAAAGATTCCTATATAATCTACTTAATAAAAGACTCATACATTATCTACTTGATAAACTGCTCATATACAATCTATTTTTCAAATTCCAAAGCTCAATGTTTTTACACCCTGGATGGGATGCTGTATAAAATAACATATAAATAAACCCTGCTTTGCTTTTTGCAAAACAGGTAAACTTCAAAACAAAGCATTTGATTTTCTTTCTTAGCTTTGATTTTCTTTGTCTAGATCTATCATGAATATCATCAGAAATTTGATTTAATTCAGACGCTTACTGACGTGTAAGACGTGCTTACTGTCATAATGCAGCTTTGGTTCTGCTCGCTATGGGTGTGTGTGTTTGCATGTGTTGGTACGACAGAAAGAGATAGTGAGAGAGCCGTTCTCCTGCCTGGGCTCAATCCAGTTCCATCAGCAATGAGAACTCCTTTTATAGAGGAATATGCAAATCACAAAATGAAAAGCTGCAATTAATCCACATTTCACACACTGGCATGGCAACAGCTGCAATCAATGTGTCGAGACAATGTGGTCTTTAGAAGAGAGGATTTCGTGTTTCCTGAATCAATGACTTCATCTTGGACACGCTGAGGGATTAATTTTGCTTGAATTTTTATTGATTGTAATCCATAAAAGAGGTTGCGGTACAGTGGCAATCAATTTTATTCAATTGTTCTGAATCATCCTTATGTCTTTAACCCTTTGATGCACGAGGTTCACAATAGTGAACAGATTTATCACAGTTCTACTTGACTGTACATGACTTTACATTATCCTGTATATGACTACATTATACTGTACATGACTATACATTATACTGCACATGACTATACATTATACTGTACATGACTATAAATTATACTGTACATGACTTTACATTTTACTATACGTAGAATTCCATTCCACATTTAGCCAGAGTATTTTGTAAGGTTGGGACACAAAAAGGTTGGGAATGATTATATTCTTGCAGTCAAAACAAACATTTCACCATGTGATTTAATAATTTTATGCACCAGAAGTGCTGTTTAAATTAACTTTATGACTGAAGTGAAAGCTGTTTTGTAATGGAAACAAAACTACAGAGCTGCACAGATTTGGTTGGCCAGTCAATCCTGAACTGAATGTAAACATCATCCAGGCGCTGCTTTACAGCGGTTATTTTGCTTACAGAAGGCAAGCCAAGATCTGCCTCTGCTGCCCTGTATCTAGGATCTGATGCACAACACAGGAAACAGGAAACACTAAACCATCCTTCAGTGGAATTAGATCAACATAAACAACCTGCACTACATTTCTGAGGATTCACATGACATCATGATGTGTTCATCAACACGCTATTTTATAAAAGGACGACTATTAAACTGAAGCGAAGAGTGTTTTGTTTCCACCTTGAAATACCTATGGAACCCAAATTTAGAAAACCCAAACTAAAACTGTGGCTCTGCAGAGCTAATTTATTTGTTAATTTAAACATATTTAAATGCTACTAAAAATAACTCTCATGCTAATTATAAGGAGCATATAAAATGAATGGTTTCCTAGCTAACAAATAACGTTCTCAGAACATTGGCTAATGTTTTCTACAAGTTGTCAAAGTTATCAAACATATTTTTGCGTACGTTAGTAGAACTTTTTTATGCTATATATATTATAAATGTCAGAAACATTATTCTTAAGTTGTTATTGGAACATCTGAAAAATGTTACAGAATTAAAAAATATTTGAATAATGTTCTTATTAATGACCAACAACGTTAATACAACTTCTAAAAAACTGGACATTATGAATGATTATAGAACTTTCTAAATAACATTTGTAACTTTTTTGTTACTTAATGGAAACACTGGAAAAACGTTCTGACAACCTGAAATTGTTAGCTGGGTTTATAATTAATGTCAATTCAAAAAATATCACCTGCTCATTGTATTTCAGTTTATCCTTTATTCATAGATGATATAAGCAAATTCTCCAAGTATCAGACAGAGTCATTTTAACTCATTTTATTATTATTCCCTCGATGCATTGCATAAACTTGCATAACGCGCCACGGGTTGAATGAGCACAGAAACTCTAACCCCCCTCCGAAGAGTTCTGAGATGAAACGTTCCATGTGACATCTAAAGAGTCTTCAAGCAACAATCACACACCATCATGTGCACTGTCTAATTGTGCAGCTCTCAGATCACAGCTTTATGTGAAATACTTTGAGCTATTTATAAATGTATTTTCAAACTCCTCATAGCTATGCTTACACTTCAGAACTGAGCCTATGTTGACAACCTGAAGCTAACAGAAATATATTTAAATGAATGAAACACAGCTAAATGCGTGTCAACGTGAGAATTGTCGTACAAATCGCTCGTGTCAAGATGACACAGTGTCAATGTGAACGAACTGCAGTTTTCTCATTTTTACCTATTTATTTAATTACTTTTATGAAAACACACGTACTGTCATGTGCCAAAGAGGATACAGCATCATCTCCTTATTAAACTGGTTAAATCTAATTATGCATGTGAGTCATACTGGCATGACTGGAACACCATTATCGGTTCAACTGGAGACGTGTGAAGACATGGGGTCTTTAAACAGTATTAAACTGCGTATTGCGGAGCAGATGGTCTTGTTGAATATTAGAACAGGTGACCATGTCCACCATAAATGATCTTTTAATTCAAACACACAAAGCTATCGCAGGAATTCCTGCCGTGCCAAAACACAAGGTGAATTTTGGAAAATGACATCACTTTCAGACAGTCAAAACATGTCCCAGTTTTTCAGAACGTACCTCCTTATCCTTCACTGAACCCTTCTGTCTGTAAAACCTGCAGTTATTAATCTACATGCCATTTCTGAAGACATGGGTGTCATTTGAATCCTGTTGCAAACATTGTGTGTTTCTCAAAATAATCTGATTTAAATTTACCTCAGTTTGTGGTACACACATTGTACACAGTTTGCGGTGCACACAGACTCTCTTTCATTGTAGAACAGTAATGTTTTTGACACGGCTGAAAAAGCTGCATGGTAAACATGCATCAAGTTGTGCATTTGCAGAGCAGTGCATTTGGGAAAGAAAGTTAAATGCGTTTTGGAAAGATCTCGGCGTGCTCAAACGTGTTGATGCTGAGAAACATTGACGTGCTGTACAAATGAACACTGACTTCACTGCTTTCAGCTGACGTGACATTAACACCCGTGGGGTTCCAGATGGGGACCTGGTGTGTGTGATCAGCTGGTAAAATGTACATGTCAGTTATTTCATATTATCTTCATATATACAGTCATATAGTTTTGAAAGGTTCCTGCATTCCATGACACAAGCAGCAGTACGAAACACGACACAGCGCTACCAACAACGACTTGACAAACAACAAGAACTTAATTAACTGACAATACAATTATTAAGTAATCCTCATGTGAATTTCTCTCTCTGTGTTAAATGAATTAAGTGGAAGGTCATTAAAATAACAGTCTATCAACTGGTTATATTGTTCCTTAAGACCTTTCTTGTCTGAGCACGCAACACAGCTCCTAGTCCAAGCACTGGTAATATCAGGACTGGACTACTGCAATGCCCTCCTGGCCAGCCTTCCAGTCAGTGCAACCAAACCCCTGCCAATGATTCAGAATGCTGCAGCACGTCTGGTCTACAATTAACCAAAAACAGCCCATGTCACACCCCTACTGACCGTACTCCACTGGCTACCTGTACTTGCCCACATCCAATTTAAATCTCTGACACTTGCCTTTAGGACAGTCACTGGAACCCCCCCCCACCTCAAGTCACTCCTCCAGACATATGTCCCCTCCCACCAGCTACGGTCAGTTAATGAGCGACGTCTAATCGTTCCCCCACAGCGAGGTACCAGATCACTCTCTAAAACTTTCACCTCCTCTGTTCCTTTGTGGTGGAATGAACTCCCAGCCTCCACCTGAGCTGCTGAGACCATCACAACCTTCAAAAAACAACTCTGACTCTCTTTCCTACAAAAAACTTCTGTTCATCCTGTCTCTAGTAACAGAGTACAATATCCACTTGTAAATGTAAATGTAGCTTGTAGACTCGGCTTGTTGGTTCTTAGGACAAAATGTTTAATGCGCTCATCACTTGTAAGTCGCTTTGGATAAAAGCGTATGTTAAAAGTGTAAATGTAAGATGGGATGTGGGTCAGTACATCTCTGGCGGGAATGAATACAAGGAAAACACGAGAAAGTTTCTCTCTCTTACTGTAAGAACGTTTTTTTGATAACGTTGAGAGAACGTTAGTCGGAGAACATTCCCTGTTAGGCTTTCAGCATCGTCCACGTCGGTACGGCGGCTCAGCTACAATGAAAATGATTATGATCCAAAATGATTATCGGTGCACAACACAGTCGCCATGCGCACAAATCTCCGTGTTTCCGAAAGTTGCATCGGCTTTATAAATGTGAGAATCAAAGAAGCCCCATCAGCAAGGTGTGTTTTAAGTCTTTATATAGAAAAATACAGTGTTTTATATTGTGCCTGTACAGAGCGCATGTGCACGCGGTTCTAATGCGTCTGTTTAATACCAATGGTGACGTTTTATGGGATCCACATATTCAGAATACTTAAAGTTTAGTCGCTCTTCTTCAATGATGTCATTGACGCAATTTTTTCACCCAAGTTCATGAGGCATGGTGATATCATTGCGCAAGGCAATTTGAAGAGTAGCAGTTTTGCTTTATTTCTAACAAGGGATTAAATTTGGTTGCACTTCATTGTTTATAATTCGTTTTTTTTAAATGCGTGAACGATGTTAATTCTTTATAAACAGTGTTGGTAGTTTCTGTTCTATAAAGAAGCACTCGTGCAGCTGCGCCCAGCTCCGCTGCAGAATCCCATAATGTTATTAAAAAGCCATCAGATTGGGTGGGCATCACTTCCCATGTAGATACAGATGTGTTTATCTTTAGGCTGCCTCTGCTCCTCTGCTCCTCGCCTGTTTCGTGATGGACTGAGCCACCATGTCGCAGCTGTACTACCGCAGAACAGATAACTCCTCGTACCGGGACCGCATCCCGCTGCGTATAGTACGCGCCGAGTCGGAGCTCTCCGCGCAGGAGAAGTCGTACCTCAGCGCCGTGGAGAAGGGAGATTACGCCAGCGTGAAACAAGCGCTGGAGGAAGCGGAGATCTATTTTAAGATCAACATCAACTGCATCGATCCTCTGGGGCGCACGGCGCTGCTCATCGCCATTGAAAACGAGAATTTGGAGATTATTGAGTTGCTCCTCAACTTCAACGTGTATGTCGGGGACGCGCTCCTCCACGCCATCCGTAAAGAGGTGGTGGGCGCCGTAGAGCTCCTGTTGAACCACAAGAAGCCCAGCGGAGAGAAACAGGTTTGGGTTATTTTACGACTTTAACTTGTTTTAAACACTGTAATAAGTAACATAGGTGAAACTGTTTAAAGCACCATACGGTGGTTTTGGTGACCTTTGCTTATCCGGTCTTCCAGCCTGCTTTGACTGGTGTTTCGGTTGATTAAACTAGTTGGCCAGCTTGACCAGCTGATAAGTCTCCAAATACCCATTTAAAACCATCAAGATAAACCAGCTTGACAGTATAAAGCACGTTGGTGACTAAGACCAGCAAACTATTTTAAGTTGGATAAGCTGTTGATTGTGATCGTGTTTCTGTCAGTGTGTGGGGAAACACAGCACCCCCAAAACTGTAGAACTGAACTGCAGGGCAGATCTAAATTTAGGTGGTCACCTTCACCCGATGAGCCAGAATTTTGTT
>JAZGTJ010021232.1:0-10007 GCA_036877575.1 Botia almorhae
AGTAAAACTTCTGTTTTATCTGAATTTAATAGTAGAAAGTTGCTAGTCATTCAAGTTTTGATATCGACTATGCATTCTGTTAGTTTAGTGAATTTATGAGTCTCGTTGGGCCTAGAAGAAATGTAGCTGAGTATCATCAGCATAACAATTGAAACTAACTCCATGTCTCTTAATAATTGCTCCCAGAGGTAGCATGTATAAGGTGAAAAGTAGGGTCCAAGAACTGAGCCCTGCGGTACTCCATATTGGACTTGTGATCGGTACAAGACCTTTTCACTCACAGCAACAAACTGGAATCGGTCAGATAAATATGATTTAAACCATGCCAACATAGTTTTTAAGCCTATTTAGTAGAATGCTGTGGTCAATGGTGTCAAAGGCTGCACTAAGGTCGAGCAATACTAGAATGCAGCCATGATCGGCTGACAAAAGCAGATCTTTAGTAACTCTGATGAGAGCAGTCTCTGTACTATGATATGGCCTGAATCCTGACTGGAAATTCTCATAGATAACATTTCTTTCCAGGAACGAGCATATCTATGAAGACACCACCTTTTCCAGTGTTTTTGAGATAAAAGGTAAATTTGAGATGGGTCTGTAGTTTACTAGTTCCCTGGGATCAAGTTGTGGTTTTTTAGGGGTCTGATAACAGTCAGTTTGTAAGATTTTGGGACATATCCCAACACCAATGACGTATTAATAATACTATGTAGAGGGTCTATAATTTCAGGCAGCATCTCTTTCAGCAACCTGATAGGTATAGGATCAAGCATACATGTTGATTTAGATGCTATGATTGTTTTTGACAGTCCATCCCTATCTATAGTAAAGAATGACTGGAGTTGCTCCTTGGGCAGGTTATGATGCACCATCTGATTTGTTTGTGTTGAAGACAGTTGCATGTTTATTTTTTTTCTTGCAGTGTCTATTTTGTTATTAAAGAAATTCATAAAATCATCACTAATATGGTATTGACAACTATAAGCGGCAGATGACACTTTATCTTTGGTTAATTTAGCCACTGTGTCAAATAGATATCTAGGGATGTTAATTTCCTTTTAAAAGATTTGAAAAGTAGGCAGATCTGGAGCTTTTTAAGGCCTTTTTATACTTTGAAACATTCTCCTTCCATGCTATCCGTTTTGTTTGCTTCCAAATTGATGTACTTGAGTTATACAATATTAAACCATATTAAATAACCTAAAATTATTGAGCTCACCAGCTTTGACCCAGTCTACTCCTGCTGTATGTTGCTTAATGTTAAACAGTGTTCAATTTATTCTTGATTACCCACAGCATGTTGCACCAATACCAGAAAAAGTTACAAATCCTGGCAACATTCAAAACGTCCATACCTTCTCTTATGGTACCTTCATATTACCTTGAATCAACATTTTTTTAAAATGTTTAAAAGTAACTGTTCTGAATAAAATAAACCCCAAAGCCCTGTAGTGTTATCATAGAGAGTGAGGGAAAAATGTTCGGTAAGGAAAATATTTTTTGTAGTCATTTTAGTTTTTCAACTATAGTCTTTTACAGCTTTACATTAAGGCTAAGTTACTTATAGGACATGTAATATAAACTGTAAATGCTGTAACTTCAAGTGTAACTTAATACATGGAGAGTTCCAGGTATAAACATTAATGTTTAATTTAATAAACATGAAATAAAACATTAGGAATTTCTATTATTAATTGTGTCCGCATCTGTCTGTTATCTCCCATAGGGCTCGTTCTCCAGGTCTGACTTCCAGTTGTCTAAATGTTTTCTGCCAGAGGAAAGAAGCATTGTAGCACTTTACTGTGTCAGTGCTCTAATCATTGCTTTGCTAATGTTCAGCCGTGTCAAGCTGTTCAGAAGAGTGCTGCATGTGACAAACAACTTTCTGGGAAAGCACAAGACTTTGTGACATGCACTGAAGACAAACGTTAACATAGTAGCCTAAGCTCATGTACCCACTGACACACGTAAAGCTTCAGTGAATTTTCTGCTTATATGACGTAATGCTTTAAAACACCAAGTAATTTAATTTTGATACCTGACTAAATGTGAAATGTTAACTGCACACACACTAGAAAATAAACTATTTAAGCTGTTCAAGTTATGATTGCCAAATCTACTTCAATTCAAAAGGCAAACATGCATGTGTTTTATAGGTATTTAATTTGTAAAATTAAATTTTTCCCACATTGCCATTGTAATGTCTCTAAACTAAGACAAAAGTTATCTAACATACCTAAGTAAAATAAGAAGTAAGAAATGAAGAAAAAAAACGTTAAATTCCTGACACCAGACAGAATTGTTTTCTTTGTCCAATTTTTGGTCTGAACATGTAAAAGTTACAGAGCAGAGAATAAAGCCGATCTACCAGGCTTACAGACACTCACACAGTGCAGGTCACACACTGTCCCTTCATTTTGGTTAAACCTCAAGATTTTTTCAAATGATCAATTTATTGGGTCTAACACACTTAATGAACGAAGGACTGTATGGCTAACATTTGTATTTCACATGCACAATTTTGTTACAAGAAAAGAAAAAAATTGCTTGCATTTTCTAAAACATGGAAAAGGTCTATCCATTGGAAAAATATTTGCATACAATGACAGTTCATGTGGCGTCTGTGAAGCTCCACAAAAGAAAGCGTATTATACAAATTAAAATATGATGCTGTGTGTTGTTAATCTCAAATAGCTTTGTGTGACCAAAGCTGTCAAATCACAGACCTGCAGTTGCAGTCAAAAATGTCACGGTTGTTTACTACACACCTAGGTTAATTTGGTTATTCCCATGCTGATAAATGCTGCAACTACACCACCAAGAGGAAACTAAATAGTACAATATATAATTGGCAAATATTTCATTAAATTGTAGTAAATGTTTTTGCCAACATTTTTTGGACTGCGCATAAAATCACAAAACAGATTAACCTTTTTTGCTGTCCTGACATCACAGAAACTATTAAGATGAATGGGAATGTCAATGCTATAAAAACTGGTTAAGGTTTAACGAAAGCAAAGCTTGTCAGAGAAAACATTTGTTCCGTTCTTCACAAAGTCTTAAGACTTTGGTTGTGCAAAATTTTGCATTTCAGAATTCATGCCCTTTAAGTTTTAATACAATTGGACACCCCACAGTTAAATGGGAATTTTAATGACAACGAACATTGAATTTTAAATGAGTAAATTTTACTTTTTGTCAAGGTTTAATAGTTAATGGCATTCCAGAAAATTAAGCATTCCACCTTGGTACATACAAATTAAAAATATTTATAAATGAGACATAAATATACACATTTCTTATGCAACATACACAATTCAGTTATGTAATTAAATTAAAATATATATTTATGTATGGATTACTTTTAAGATAAAGTATTTGTCAATTTCGGAGCCTAACAGACATTCACGTCCACCCTGAACTGGCATTGTATGCGTTTTTATACAATGGCAGGTTTTTCTTTTTACATCGATTCTTCAAAAAAATTATTTTTGTTTTTTTATACAGATCACAGTATACAGGTTTAGAAAGACATAAGGGTGAGTAATTAATAACAAATTGCCCCATAGGTGAGTGAAGTGGACAGTGTGAACACTACTATCAATGCTTACATTTACAGTGTCTGTGTTCAGGGGGCTCTCAAGGTGGCCAGTAAGAAATCACCTGTCTCAGTTACTTATTCCTTATAAATTATGCCTCTGTGTACCCACAGCTTTGCATACAACCTCTCTAAACATTCATAAATATGTATACAAGTAGGCACACATATCGTTATGAATAATTGTACATAAACATTTATAGAATGTATTTTTAACCTTTTATAAATGTATATGTACACAAAAAACAATGATGTACAACATCTAGTATGTGTGTGTACATGTATGCACTCACACATACAGTCACACATATCTATGCATTTTTACTGGCATGTCCCAACATACAGTCTGCATATACTTTGCGTCTAAATATGTCATACTCAATATTGGATATTTCAAAAGATTTCTAAAAATTTTTTAAAGCTGATTCCTTTTGGACAAAAATGGAAATTAAAAATGTACTGTACTTGTAGATTCTGAACAAAAGTGGTTAATTTTGCATGTTGTAATCAAGATATTTTGCCAAATTTGCCAAAATTTTTATAGTAAAACATGTTTTATTTGAAGCTTTACAAACCAGTCTACAGAAAAAAAACAGTCCACAGATAGATTTTCCATCAGCACACTGCGCTGCTTGTAACATTTAACATCAAGCTGTACAGCGCTGTCCACACATATTATCCTCATTTACAGGTACAGCCATAATTAAAGGCACAAATAGCTTCTACAAATCAAAGTTTTTTTTGTTGCAGTTATACAAAATAACAAACATTTTGCAGTACTGTACATAACTGAATGACCTTGCACCTTTAGAATAACAAAAAAAAAACTAAAAAACATGTTGCCTGTGCTGAAGGAGGCAATGGTTTGCCAGTCAGGGGTTCACTCCAATGTGGATGGTTTGCGATGTGTCTTGAACAAGTGATGTAGAGTACGACAAATCACACATGCTTCTGCACTTAAACAATGCTCTATATTCTCTTAAGTTGGTTACAGACTCCTGTCCAAGTCCTTTCTGCATGCTTTGCAGAAAACAAAATAAGCAAAAAAGCAATTAAAAATAAAAAACAAACATTAAAGTGGCAAGTAATAAATTAGAAGTGCTACATTGTGAATTTTGCCTTCTGGCCTTCTTTGGAAAACTGGTGCAAAGTGCTTTACTACACCCTTCGTGCACCCCTTTACCCTTATGTCAAGTACTTCCAAGTAACTCAAAGTCAGAACACCCTGACAAACGTTACCATAGGCTTCTTCAGCTGGTCCAAATCCAACCATGACTAAATCCAGCCAATGCAGAAAAACTACAAAATAAAAAGAGGAATGCCCTGGGAGTGATAATGTAAAACAGCTAATTTACACACATGCACACATACTCGTGTATATATATATATATATATATATATATATACTCATATATATATATATATATATATGAGTATGTGTGCATGCGTGTTATATATAGACTATAAATAAAACGTACAAAAACTGAGAAGCAGAAAACAGAGAAACATGACATTGTCACTCAGTAGTTTTCAGAGAGCCCATGTATTGTGGGAATGGAAAAGTATTAGAGCAACTGATCCAGGACATTGATCCAGACAGCCAGTCACAAGAGTTCGTACTGGCGGAGGTGCATCCTCTGAATAATGTCACGACAGTCATTAAAGACACGGCGAATGTTTTCAGTGTCAACAGCGCAGGTGAAGTGAGGATAGCAATAGTGCTTGTCAGTGCCACTCGCTGTGCTGATTTTCTGTGGGTTTAGAAGCAAAGTTACAACTTTATGCTAACAAGAATTTTAACATATGCATAGCTGAAATGTAATTTGGTGTAATATATATAAAACATCAAACTATTTTAAATTTATTTTGCTAATTATTTTTGCCAATTCTGTCCTTGCAGGTTTTAGGAGTTCATATTAATTACAGTACACTGAATAATTTGTGCTTTTAAAAATGTTCTAGGAAGATTGTTATTAGACTGTAAAAAAATTATCTTTCATGGACATTACAGTTTGCGCCAACAACAAAAAGTAAAAGTGGCTGCATTATGCTTTTTTAAATTTTTTACTTTTAGTGTGTAATGTTGCTGTCTGGGAATAAAATCTACCTGCAAACAGACAAAGCTCCAAGTCTACTCCAAAGTAAGTTTTTTTTAAATAAGCAACTTATTTTCAGAACAGAAACACCTAGCAGACCGCATCAAATGCCTTGACTGTAGCCCTACTTTTCTTTCCTGACTGTAGTCCTGACTTCTTTTCTTTTGGCCTTTTAAAGATACACAAATTTCAGGAACAGTGGTTAAATTTAGTCTTTGTGTGCTTCACGTTTTTGGAGGACAGCTTCCAAAACCTCTACTAGCTCGATAGCTAAAACAGACGAGATTTTGTCAATGATGTGACGGTAGGGATCTCATCTCTGATCTGAATGTCCAGTGAAAACTGGTTAGTAGAATTTGTATGCCAATCTGTGCCCTGTATGATGCCACTCGTCACTCATTCAGTTCTTCAAAAGTGCATGTTCTTCATGCGTGAGAAAGCTACAAAAGCTCCTCCTTTTTTGCTGATTGATATATGGCACATTACAGTGGATTGCTCTCGTGTGACATTATCCCCTAGGGGCTTCAGCAGCAGAGCCATCTATCCAAAAGAGTGAATTTCCTATCTAGCTCCTCTTCGGATGTGGATATGTCATACCGTGAGACAGCCATGAAGTCTGCCTCGAATGTTTGGGTTGCCAACACGCTGAGGCAGCTTTGTGGGAACATGTCTAAGAGAACACTGTGGGCCTGCTTTTGTCTTTCCCTGCAAAGATGAAAGCCACTGCTGCTTCCCAGCCAGGTCTCTCCTGAGCCAGTGCACAGTCGAGCAATTTGGTGATCACCACAAGCGATACAGGAATGCCCATGGAAGTGCTTTGGACGGGAAAATCTCCATAAATCTTTCATGCCCCTTCCTGCATGATTTTCATGCATGTGTTATCAGCTACAGCATAGGATGGGGGAACTCCTGCTTTCCACAAATCCTTGGACAAATCCTTTCAGCTACCGCCTTTGAGCAGTCTTAGGATGCTTAGGATGAAGCCAATGCTGAGTTAGCTGCTGTGCTCTCCCGGGCAACCATAAGCATAGGCTTTGAGTGGAATCAGGTAGAGTATGATGTCCAATCAGGTGGTACAAGAAGAGCGTCACTTATAGTTGAAAGTTGCACCACCCCTCTGGGGAGGCTGTCACTCCAGTCGATGTCTGAGGCCTTCTACAGCCCTCATTCCATTGTATTCAAAAAATGGAGGAGACTGGTCAAAAGGTCTGTCTCTGTCTTACCGTGTGGTTTTAAGGTTGTGGGGTCTGCTGTTGCGTTAGAAGAACAGAGCATGCATGTTCTCAACCTCAACGACTGGTTTAACATGTATTTAGGTACACTTGCGAGATCAGTTGTGTACACACTGGGATACTGTGGCGCAGCACCTTGGGACTTCAGATCAACTGGGGGAAAAACAAGCTCTGCCCCATGCAAAGCATGTCTTTTGTCCATGATAGCACACCTCACCAACGGGCGCACACAGTCATTGCTAACCTGTCCAAACTCTTTCCAATGTAAGACAGTGTTCTCCCTACAACTCTTTCAAAGGCTCCTAGTGTATCCTCAGCAGCAGTTGTTCCCTTTGAATCGATGCATTTTAGAACACTCCAACACTGGCTGCAGACTTGATTTCTTTAGGAGGGCATGGCACTTGAGGGCATGGCACTGCAGCACTCAGCAGATGACTATCACACCTGGGTGCTGCCGCACCTTCAGCTCTTGATCAGACCTGACATTCTTACAAGCAAAAAAACGCTGAGACAGGCCTGGGGGTGCATTGTTATGACAAGATGCCCCAAATTTGGCCTGGGTTTCAGTGTGCAACATGCATGCAATATCTGGGCTGTGGACGGGGTCCTGCTTGCAATGCCACATCAACTGTGTTTAATGGTGCAGTGCAAAAATATTTAATGGTCTACAAGTTGTAACTTTATGTCCCTTTACATAAACTAGGCTAAGTTGTAATTGCACAAAACTGCCTCAGGCGGTGAACCTGCAAGTGCTCCCTTCTGGGGTGGAAGGCCCTGTTGTTGCTGTGTCCAGTATGTGCTCTGCATCTGTATTTGTAACTTACACAGAGCTTCACACGCTCTGACAAGCTCTTTGTGTTTTGAAGGTCAAAGAATGGGAAGGCTCTCTCCAAATCTTACCAGTCCTAAAATCTTCACTGCTCCTTTGGAGTCTGAGTCCACTGTACTAGAGATGTTGCATCCTCCTGGGCAATGGAAAATGGCACCTTCCTTACAGACGTGTAGAGTGGTGCATTTACTTTTGCAAGGTTTTATAACCTTCCAACATATCTACAAACGGGTAGTCAAGTGACTGGTGGGTGTATCATTTGTAATAAAGCTTTTCCCCTGTTCAAAGGCAAAATGTGCATAGTTGGTCAACATATCCTCCCCATTTCTAGTGAGTGTTGACAGTTTCTCCGTTATCAGCACTTTTTTGTAACATGCACAGTGAAGGGGCTTCATTACTAGGCCTGGTACTTCCTTATAGGCCAGGTAGGTCCTTATACCTGAGCTCAGTGCTCTATACATAGAGATTCCATTTTGGGTAATCCTGTATTGTGTATTTTTCACTGTTGGGTTTCCCTTATTGTAAATTCAGTGTCCTCCCCTTAGTACAGCTTTGCCCTACCTTCATCAGTGTGCTTGTCTACATACTCATTCAGTTAGGTTGTCCACAGCTGGGTACTCCGTATGAGTATTCCCAGATTGATAGGGATCCTCGCTCCAGTAGGATGTGGTCTCTGTGGTACTCTTCCTCCAGGAGAAAGTAGAACATTTCCCAGTGCTATTCCAGGAGGTGCCTGGTGGGTGTCTCAACATGCAACTTAAGGTAAGGCCCTGCCTGTGGCTACCTTAAATGACAGCTCGCTCCCACCCCTGCACTGGAAGGTTACGATGTACTAATTACAAAGCATGCTCAGGCTTGCCTGTGTCTGCTCCACCGCCCTTTGTAAGATGATTATCAGAGATAAGTAAACCCCTATTGTCACATCATCAAACTGTCTCATTCCCTCCATTACAGAACAGAGGTTACAGTTGTAACTGAGACATTCACTGATCATAGTTAATTGATGGTGCAAAATTGATGCCACTGTTTGTGCTTACAATTGAGAAATCTACGACTGTAGTAAAGGGTGTGACATTTCTGAAACTTGCTTGAAGTGGTTGACCAATCACAACACACTGTCCAATCAACCAATCAGAGCACATTACACTTTTCGGAGGCAGGGGCTTCAGAGACCGGAATTAAACAGTGTTTAACACATACTAAGAGAGGTGCTACAATAATATAAAATGTGAAGAATTTATTTTTTAAACAACTGAGCATGCAAACCTATTCTAGTATACCCCCAAAAAACAAGGCTTTACAATACAAGATTAAACTAAATAGATAAACTAAGCAATTATGTATAATGTCAAACACCATGAATATGGCATACACAAGAACTTGCACAAGCTCTAGTATGCTTTTGCCATAATTTATTAGGGTTTTAACGTTACAGATAATGCTGAGAGTAAAACAGACATTTTAATAGACATACCAAAAACTCATCTCTGATGAAAAACTTCGCCCTGGACACTTTCGGGTCTTCTCCTGGGTCAGGAGTTGCTGTGTATATGAAGACCACAGGCATTATTACTTTGGATATATGAATGTGTATGTAATAAACGGGGCATATTAACCCAGTGGAAATTTTCATCCTGAAAGTCAGTATCAAGAAACTATTAAGTAATCAAAAGTATTTAGGAGAAACAAAAATAGATACAAATAAGAAATTTGTTGAAATACATTAAGAGTATTTAACTATAAAACAAATTTAGATGTAGCTTTCTATTTGAAGGTTTAGATCTATTTGAAGGTTTATCTTTAACATAAAATCTTTCTAATAAGCTAATCTGGTACTAGAAGAAATTGGATGAAACCAAAGAGAAAGTGTATGACCCAGGTTCACAAAACAACTGGACAAGTACACCAAAAGCATTTTTCAAAACATCATTTGAATTACAAATGGTCTATATGTAAAATTATAAACATAATTCTTGCTGTAAATTAAAGTAGTAACTTTCAGAAACATAAAATAATTACATTTTCAAAAAACAATTTAATGCTTGTCTGTGTAATGTAGAAAGACTCTATTATGTTCTTACATTTTATACAGTGGTATGCAAAAGTTTAGGCACCCCTTGTAGAATCTGTGAAAAATTTCAACAAAATAAAGAGTTGTCATACCAAAGCATGTTATTTTTTATTAAGTACTGTCCTGAGTGACATATTTTACATAAAATATGTTTACATATACTCCTCAAGACAAAAATATG
>JAZGTJ010021234.1:0-10007 GCA_036877575.1 Botia almorhae
CAGACATCAGCCCTCATTATAACACACTGCAGACATCAGCCCTCATTATAACACACTGCAGATATCAGCCCTCATTATAACACACTGCAGACATCAGCCCTCAACATAACACACTGCAGACATCAGCCCTCAATATAACACACTGCAGACATCAGCCCTCAATATACAGCACTACAGATATCAGCCCTCAATATAGCACACCGCAGACATCAGCCCTCAATACAACACATAGTAACAATGTTGTACATTAATGTGCAGACAGACTGAATGTAAATTACATTGTGCTCACTTTCAGATAAGCAGTAACCTGACACGACATCAGAAACTGCATCAGTACAGCTCTGTATAATCGAGGTTATTATAATTCAATCACACATCTTCATTTAGCTGCGAATACACATCTGTTATTTTAACACAAGGTCCGACAGCGCTTCTGTTGACACCGTTAATAACGTGTACTGAACATTATATCTGACAATATTCAAATGAAACAAAGAGTAAGTCATTGTAAATCTGTTGTTTTTATTTAGAATTGTTTCCACTAGCAAATATTATTATGCCACTGTTAATGAGTACCGTTGAGTATTTCAGCAACGAGTGTTTGTATTATGATGCAACCGGCGGAATGTTCCGACATTATGACAGTTCTGGACATTATGGCCCAAATCTGTAACACTATATTAAAATAACATCCAGCGACAGATGAAATACAGTGACTTTATTTACCATATACGCCCGTGATGCTCACAACATCCGATACATACATGAAAAATAAACATCTGCGTTGACGTATGAAGTGAAACTACATTAGCTACTAACATGACGTTACAGTATGACATATGACTGTAAGTACAACGAGCCGAAGACCTAAAGACATTTCTAAAGACACTTGCATCAATTATCAAGTGTACATAAACATATCAGACACATGTAACTTATATAAAACATAAATAATACTGAAAACACATATAGATGCATGAGGGTATCAAGTAACCACAATTAAGGCCCGTCAGTGTCCGGAAGTCTAACAATAAAATTGCACTAAAATCGCGCCCCGACACAGACACGTGTTTATATGATCGTTAAACACCATCGTCATTTCTTCCCGACATTAATTCATCAATATTCATCACAAATAATCGTCGCAGGCCTGAACTTGGAAATGGATGCTGTCCGAACCATAACGCTAAAACCAAAAACACACGACAGTTTTCACGCTCTGTCCTACAGCTACATTAAAACAGTCGCCGTATGTGTTACGATGCTGAGGAAATATGAAAATACACATTTAATGGCAAATACGCAATTCCATTTCCGGTTCTAATAGCTAAAATCGAAAGTATGAACATACACGCGCCACTTACCGTGCACGAATAAAAAGACGAGTGAATACGGGTTCCTCATATTAAATGTGTTGTTGAAAAAAATCTGGATTTAAGAAAGATGAAAATTGTAGCTGTAAACGTCCGTATAAATCTGTGTCGTCGATTCTGAGCCGCGCCCACACCGACTAATAATCACAATTAATAAAAACGGAATTAGGGTTGACGGACTGAATTTTACATCGAGCGAGATTTCCGTGAGGTTTGTTTTGTAAAGTCCTTCACGTTTCTGGCTGTTATAACCGGAGATGAAGCGCAGGACACGGGCTCGAAATGGCTGAATCTTCCGTCTGCCAGGTAACGTGACACGAGATGATACCAACATCGCCACCTACCGTTTAAGAACCGCACATGCGCACAAAACACTCCCACTATAAAAGACTTCTTCAACTGTGAGATCTGGACCAGACTCGACTCGCCTGGATCTCAGTGACCTCAGAGAGGCCTATAGGTCACACCGCCTATAAAAAAGCTCTTAAATTCAATCAATTCAATGACAACATTTCACAGGAAACTTTAAACTGCAGTTTTAAACTACATACAAAGCACTCACATCTTAATTATGAAAATTTATGTATTTACATTTCAAGACACAATTTGAGAGAAGAAGCTGTCTAAACTCAACAATTTATCTCCTTACAACAGATACATTGTGTTCCTTAAAAACAGTTGAGTTGAAGCTCCAGCACAGTAAATATACCACGCTTGTCAGATTAACAAATGCCTTGTTTTTACTACCACTTGGGACTGTACCTTTAGTACTAGTATTACAAGACCTTAGCCCTGCCTTTGACCCCACAGACCATAACATTCCTTTTGAGGGAACCTGAGAAGCATGTTGGCAATTGTGGACAGGTGCTGGCCTGCTTAAGATACTATCTGTCAGACCACTACACTGTTTGTGTAAATGAAGAGCTGTCAGACCAAACATAGAAAGAATCTGGTGTGCCACAAGGCTTGGTCTTTGGTCCTTTGTTATTCTCTGTGTACATGCTTCCTTTTAGGAAACATGGCATGAGCTTTTAGGGTGACGTGGGTCATACACAGCTATATTTCCTCCAGAGTCTATGTATTGCATTCCAAAACATTAAAGACTAAATTTTAAGTAAAATATCTGTTACATTCTAAAAGAAAGGTTTAGTACTTGGGTTTGGTCGGTTTAGACCTAATGGCATTCTTGTCTGAAATATCTCCAATATCTCTCTATTCATAATTCGAAAATAGTTGCTCTGTGGATTCTTATATTGAAAACAAAAAGATTTTAAAGCAGTATTGATTGGATGGTCCACTATAAATGAATTGCAGTTTAAATCTGCTGTAATCAGACCCACAAACATGATCAGATGGTATCCTCTCTACAGTGACTGTAAATTAGGTTCTGCAGAGATTGTTTACATTCATTTTAAGTTATTTAGCAGAGACACTTTAATCCAAACTTTAAGAACAGTGTGTTTCTAAAGATTAGATTCGTTTAGGACTCATTCTCTGTTTAACTTCAGAATTGAAAAAGTAATGTTTAGACTGTGATCTGTATTAATGTTCCTGTGGTACAGTGATGTGGGTCTTGTGAGTATTATGGGATGTGATTCGTTGTTCATGTAACAGGGGCTCCAACACACACAGCTATTAGAAATACACACGTAACATTTTTGTGCACTTTAACAATAATGAAACTTATCCCCTAAAACCCCCAAAACCTTCAGAAACAAAACCCCTTCAAATGTTATTTGTATGATTGTTTTATGGTTAGGAAAAGCTGAGCAGTTTTTCTGTGTTCCCTGCAGATCCAGAACATCTGAAGTCCAGCTATAATCATCAGACGTCCAGCAGCACTAGATTAATTATAAAAGCCATCAAACAGATCTGAGAGAGTCAACGTCTGATTCATCATGTCATTCATTTTAAAAAACAAAGATTTCTGATGT
The DNA here is from genome assembly GCA_036877575.1 of Botia almorhae. Lineage (NCBI taxonomy): Eukaryota > Metazoa > Chordata > Actinopteri > Cypriniformes > Botiidae > Botia > Botia almorhae. The sequence goes on from JAZGTJ010021234.1 coordinate 3,308, forward strand.
CTCATTGTGTTATTTGAATAAACTCATTCTCAGAGCTGCTGTAAGCTGCTTTAATATTTTTTTTATAAAATTGCAAATATAAATAAAATACATTAGTATTTTAAACGTGTTTTTGAAATAACATATTTTTTTTGAAACATTGTATAGTAATAATGCTGTTGTTGCTACTCATTTTAGTGTAGTTTTAGTTTTGTGTTTTCACTTTTAAAACACAAGTAAAGATTAAATTGTAAAACGCAGTTCATAAAAATAAACGGCTAATGATCTGAAAAAACATGCAGAGGAGTGAAAACTGCAAGATTTCTAACTGTTTATTTAAACATTTTAAAGACATTTAATCAATGTATGATTGAAAGGTCGATGTGCCTTCAAAACAGTAAGCGTCACATGACTGACATGGGAACAGAACACATTTCTGCCAGAACAGCGATACCGCAGGTTAAAAACCATCAGCTCCCACTAGTGTCCTGCTGTCAGAACATCAGATTCAGTAGCGCTCGATGGACGCGCCTGTTCTCTTCTCTGCTGGTGACCTCTTCTAGACTTGACGTCATAAACCAGAACGGCAACCGTGGCCACGCCCACCACACCTGAGGCGACCAATCGGATCACAGCTTCAGTAAACCCACAACAGTGAAGACGATCTGAGAAGAAACAGTGAGATACTGAGAAATTTATTTTTAGAGTTTTCTATTCCTTGAAAATTTAATCCACTTTAACCTAGAAGAACTTAAATTAAACTAGAAGAACACCATAATATCACCTGTGACTCACCTGTCACCATAATTTCACCTGTGACTCACCTGTCACCATAATATCACCTGTGACTCACCTGAACACGGCTGACACACATCAGTGATGTTGAGATGTTCAGTCTGGTTTCTGATTGAATTATTCACCACACAGCTGTATGTGTTTATATCCTGATATTCCACCTCCAGAGGTAGAGAGAGTCTGATGTTGAGATCAGACACACTGACGCTGGAGAATAAACTGTTTSCTTTGTACCAGGAGAGAGTCACACGTGTCACATTCATCACTGAACACACGAACACACAGTCTGAAGATCTTTCTGATGGTGGAGGATTCTGTGGACAGTAACTGGTGATGACAGGAACTGGCAGACCAGCTGAAAATATATTACAGGATAAAACTGATTTTAAATCCAATTAATAATCTAAACTACCAGATCAGAATTCAAGATTTATTGTCTCATCATTTTCAAAATGCAGTTAGTACTGAGAAACAATATGACATACTGTATATTCTTTAAATCATACTGTATATTCTTTAAATCAAAGATTGTAAAACCTTTCAGATCAAGTAGCACATCAGATCAAAAGAACAATGTTCCTGCTCGATCAGACTCAGAGAGATTTAACAGAGTTCTCAGTTATCTTTATATAAGCATGAACTTCATCTCAAAAGTTTCTCCTACAACTGCTGAATTAAAATAAAGACGAACGAGTCAATTGTTCACACACAGTAAGATTCAGATGATGATTTTATTAAGATTTTATAAGAGATGTTATTTGTGATTTCCTCCTATGAAAGGAGACATGTGTCTTATCTGAAGTGAGATATGACTGTCTATATTTGATTGTCATTAATCTTAGAGATCTGATTAAACATACATCACAGCCACAGGGTCACATCTGAAATACTCTGAAAACTTGAAATGTATTTACATAGCTGTAAGTCTAAAACATAACTGTAGCCGACATACACATTTTTGTTTTAATATTGTCTGTATTTTACAGTCGCTTTACATCGCTGACTCACCTGAACACGGCTGACACACATCAGTGATGTTGAGAAGTTGAGTCTGGTTTCTGATTGAATTATTCACCACACATCTGTATGTGTTTATATCCTGATATTCCACCTCCAGAGGTAGAGAGAGTCTGATGTTGAGATCAGACACACTGACGCTGGAGAATAAACTGTTTGCTTTGTACCAGGAGAGAGTCACATGTGACACATTCATCACTGAACACAGCACAGAACACAGTGAGTTTGCAGCTTCTGCTGGTGATGCAGTTTGTGGGCAGAATCTTCTGATTGTGGGAACAGTAAGACGAGCTGAAGGATTTCACACAACATATCAACAGTAAACAAAAGGCCTGTTTTACTGTGTTAAAACGAGTGTACACAGATTACTAAAGACAAATGTGTATTATTAAGAACAGTGACAAAATAACAGCAATAGGAAGCAAAGCAAGAGCAGATTCCTCACCATAGACAGTAACACTGAATATTTTGGATGAGACCCTGTTACTGATGATCTGTAGTTTATAAAGTCCAGAGTGATCAGATGTGATGTTTGTGATGCTGAGAGATCCGGTCTGATAGTTTAGCTTCAGTCTGTCTCTGAATCTCTCATCATCACCGTCATATGTGAAGAAGCTTTGAAACTTCACATTGATTTCAGCTATGAGAGTTTCTTGAGCTCCAAACTTCCACCACATCACATCTGTACTCTGTATGTGAGTGAGATGAGTGTGTAGAGTGACAGAATCTCCCTCCATCACTGACACTGTCTGCACATCACCTGTATCACCAAACACACCTGCAGAAATAACACAAATTCATAACACATTTATCAAAACCTTTAATAAAATATTGTTGTTTAACGTCCTGTAAAGACACTTTTCACCAAAGGACTAAAATGAAAGGAACTGATGATATTAACAAAAACACAGACATTTATAAACACACACTGTGTAGAAATGTTATTTTTTGTAATCTTGATTTTTTATTGCTAAGGTTAATTTCATAGCTAGCGTTTACTACATTTATTCTTAAATAATAATATTTAATCAAATTAAATCACACTTTTTAAAATGTATGAGTTTAACTATTTAAATGATTTATTATTTTAAAAATTAATAGTCTAAAAAAACTGAAGAAAATATAAATAAAAAAACAAGTAAAAGTTCAAATCTGTTAGTTGCAGCAGCTAATAAAACAACTGAAACAAAAGATTCCTGCAGTTAAGCAAACACAGTGCTGAGAAGATGATGTTCCTCAGCTGAGGACTCTGTCTGAAGACCCTTCTGACACATTTAGAAGATCCTCTGGATGCTCTGAATGAACTTCACAGCAGACTGAGAGAGTCTGAAGGTCTTTTTTTGATGATGGTCAAGCTGGAGAAACATTTGACAATCTAACAGGAACTGAGAGCGACTTTCTGTCTGGCGCTCATAAATAACCTCCAGAATCTTTCACTGTTTAACACTGATCACGACAAACAGACGCTGAAGATCCACACAGATCCTCCACCCAAAACATCGAAATAATCCTTTAACATTCAACATATCAATATTTGCATCATGTAACGTGTAAAGACATGACAAATAAAACATGAACTTACCCGTTATGAGTATAAAGAGCAAACAGCACAGGAGAAAGGCACAGGACATTGTCATCAGTTTAATGATGAAGTTGATGATTGATGAAGTTTCAGCTTATGGATCTTTCGCTGTTTCTGATGTTTTGTGGTTTCATCTGTCCACTGATGATCTGATGTTAACTGAGCTATCTGCGCGCTCGTGATTGCGCGCGCTCTCACGATTGTGCGCGCGCTCGTGACCGCGTCTGTGTTCTTCTGTTATATATCACAGTAATATACAGTAAACATCTGTTATATATATTATTTTTTGCTATAAATATTGTTATCAGGTGTTTCGGTATGTATTGCAATATGTTTATATTTCGTGTCAAGTGTAGCTTAAGTTTCTGAAGGCACGTGGGTGCTGCATGGCCGGTTTTCTGTCACCTCTGGTCTAATTCATCTGTCCTGCTTGGGGTTGAAAAAATGACGTCGGAGGCGCACAAGAAGATTCGCAGAAATCTGTGGTTAACACATTTAAAAATATTAATATCCTGCTGAACAACACAACAAAACCTGACAGTGAAAAACAAGAGAATACATAGCAGCCCTGAACAGATTATCGCACAACCTTGATCAGATAACTCACAAGACGTCACATGTCTGACAGAGATTTTTATGTTTATTTTATGTCATTTAAAGTATTAAACTCAGTCAGTGAGTCAGAGAGAAACTGAGCTGAAATCTTCAGATCTGGAAAGATATGTGGTTTACTTCTGATGGATGGAGAGACAGTTTGTATAAGTGTGTGTGTGGGGGGGGGGGATTTAGGGCTTCTTCCTGTCCTGCTAACATCAACCACACACACATACACACACACATACTCACTTCCTTTTAAACAACACTGTAGTGTTTACTGCCCCAATGACAAGTAAAGGTTTAAGGTCGACTGAAACCACATACAAGTGTTTAAGAGGGTTAAAGCACAGGACCAGATCAACAGTGAGGAACATGAAGCTACAGCTGAATCACAAAAGCAAACACAAGAAAGAAGAGAGAGAAGAAATGATTTAATAGAGTTCTGTAGATTGTGTGGCAGCAGATCTCGTTCAGTATGAGAGGATGGTGACTGATGTGCCAGGAAACATACTTCACGAGTGGCAAACGCAGCTTACTACACACAGAGACGAACAGCAGTGAAAAATGTCAGGCTGTAAATGATGCAGTCACAAAATCTACATGAAACACGTTTTAAAAACATAAACACAAGACAGATTTAAAATACACCAGAACAAAACAAACAACATGTTTATTTAAACTGGACATTTACTGGTTTAGTTCTGCTCTAACTGCTGGACCAGCTAGTATAACTGATGTTCACCAACAGAATTTAATTGGTGAAGCTGCCTGACAAATGAACATCTTGCTGGTTAAGCTACTTAAGTGTGAACAACAGAATTCATAATCAGCAACAGTTACTGTCATCTGATCATCCAATCACAGACAATTAACACGCTAAACTAACTAACAACTCAAACTAACACACAGTTTAAAGTTCTTTCTGATTATGATGAACATTGTGGAGAGACTCTCAGACCAGCTGGAAGATATCGGAGAATGAAATAATGTTTTTTATTATTAAGCATTTTATTATGCATAAATATGATAACAGTGACTTTATAATAAGATTCCTCACCATAGACAGTAACACTGAATATTTTGGATGAGACCCTGTTACTGATGATCTGTAGTTTATAAAGTCCAGAGTGATCAGATGTGATGTTTGTGATGCTGAGAGATCCAGTCTGATAGTTTAGCTTCAGTCTGTCTCTGAATCTCTCATCATCACCGTCATATGTAAAGAAGCTTTGAAACTTCACATTGATTTCAGCTATGAGAGTTTCTTAAGTTCATTTTTCAGCTCACTGCTAATGTTTCGTGGTTTCATCTGTCCCCTATCTGATGTTAACTGAGGTTTGTTGTCTAAGATCTGACACATTTATTTGTGTTCTTTAGTTTTATATGAAAGTTCATCTTCTTCTTTAATCTTTATATTGTAATTATGTTTATATATTTATTTAGAGGTAATGTATAAGATGCTACAAGAATAATCTGTGTAATATGTGTTTATGTATTTCTTAGTTCCATCAGCTGAATTAAATATGTTTCTGGAATATAAGCAGGGATATTATACATATATTTTAACAGACTGTATTTATGTATGTAATTACTAAACAAATGTTCTCCTTTAGTTTTAACTTAACAAAAGTGTTTTTGTGTTAGCATCTAACTTGAATGTACTGTAAATCACTTCTGCGGTAGCGATCTACAGCATCTGACAAATGCGCAAATGGAAAATGAGTTCTGCATTTGAATGTAATTATAATACAGATGATAATAATGTGTTTTTCTCTGAAGAACAAACAATGAATGTGATTCAGTCGGAGAGAAACTGAGCTGAAATCTTTAGATCTTTAAAGTTATGTGGTTTACTTCTGATGGATGGACAGACAGTTTGTATAAGTGTGTATAAGTGTGTGCATGCAGCATGTGGGTTTAGGGCTTCTTCCTGTCCTGCTAACATCTCCCCCCCCCCACACACACACACACAAACACACAAACACTCACTTCCTTTTACTGAACCAAACTTTGTTTACTGCCTAAATGCAGTTGACCAAAACCATCTATCAATAATTACATTAAACACATTGTGTGTGTCTTCAGAAATGTCATGTTGTGTTTTATATGTTTTTGGATTTTTTATGTTGTTTTGAAAAATAAAAAATAGTATTAGTGAATGTTGTGCATCTTTTTGACCACCAGATGGCAGAAACGTTACAAAGACGTGTGACACCTGTTTCTCTAATGTGACCCCCTTTACTTAGATTATGCATTAAAAGTAATTTTGTAATGGAAAGTATTTTACGTGCATGTCAAAAATAACGAAGTTGTGACTAAAATGACTTCAATTATACATCTTCTTAGACTAATATATAATAGTTAATGAAACATAAATAATTAGAATCAGAATCTTCTGATGGATGGACAGACAGTTTGTAAATACAACAGAACAACAGAACAACAGAAGCAGCTCCTTTTGTCGCAGAGTCACGTGACTCTGATTCAGGTATGACATCACACAATGCTTCAATCTGCAGTCGCGTGGATCTGCAGGATATTTTACCAACACAAGCTGTCATCTGTTTTATGATGTTCCGTTCAGTTTATTAAATGTGTTAAAGTTAAAAAATACACTGAATAAATATACCTTCAATAAAAGTAAACAAGTTAATAAATAAAATCAAATTAAAGTTGTGACACACACACACACTCTCTCTCTCTCACTCTCTCTCACACACACACACACTC
>JAZGTJ010021235.1:0-10006 GCA_036877575.1 Botia almorhae
TTTTCCATTTCCAAGAGAGACTGTGTTAACATCTTTTCAATTAAAAAATCACCAAAATCTGTTATTTATCAAGGGGTGCCTAAACTTTTGCATACCACTGTAACTAATTTGGCTCATCTGGTGTAATGTTCAATGGAGCTTTAGTTGACTGTATCAGAGAGTCCATCAGCGACAACAGATCCTCCAGACACTGAAGAAACACCTCTCTATCCACCTTTTCTTCAATATCATCCAGTGTTTTTTCCACAAGTCTGAGCACGTCGTGTTTTGCTTTCAAACCCGCCAACAGGCTCATCACATTTTAAGTGTCTACAAACTGGAAAGAGGTTGGAGTTGTTTAGCTTCAGTAGTGCTAGGCTGATCTGATCACGCAGCTCATCCATGCTTGCTTTCTTCCACTGCTCACTTCTCTAGATTCGTCTCTGGAGCTCCCTCCTTAACTTGCAGCTCCTGGCTGGTTGGCTTGCCAAAATATGTAACACTTCCCAGTGTGCAGCAATAAATTCACAGAGGGTGGTTTCACATTTAATTGGGACTTTTATTCTGAAACATATGAATGAATCGTTTTAGTAGCGGCACTCGTAGTTAACACGCATTTACTGCTCTCGAATTCTCTCGAGATTCAGCGAGAGCACAGTTCCATTACTCACCACGCCACTTCACCGCCACCTACTGGTGTACTCTGAGACTGCGATTTTTTCTAAACCCACAATGGCTATTTAATATTAGGAACAGTGTGTGTAGCTTACTTCTTTTCCTCTTATTTACATTTTTGAATGCAATACTTTTAACTATTGCGTTACAGCCACATTGTGAGGTTTATGGACGTGAAAATAGGTAACCCATCAATATTTAAAGAAATCTCAAAGTGGTCATATTTTAAAGTGTATTGCTTATTTTAAATCTCAAAAAGTATGCTTAATACCTTCCTTTATTCCAAATAATGTGTATTTGCCACCTATCAAAAACAAGAATTTACATTTCAGTAAATGTTCTGATTAACATTGCCAAATGAGTGCATGGAAATTTAAAAGTTAAAATGTACCTAATTTTTCAATTATTGTGAAACTGCCTGAACGAGATGTTTTCAGTGTTCTTCCATCTGCTGAGACATCAATGCCATGTTCCCTCAAAATCTTGAGTAAATGAATGAGAGAGGTCAAGTTGATTGTGAACTGCAGTGCCCACTCAGACAGCTTTCTCCCCAGAGACAAAGCTAGCTCTGTGTCACTCTCACTGCTAACATCCATGAAATCATTTAGTCTATCAATTCCATCCCATAGCACTTGGTCCTACATATTGGTTATGGTATTCCATTGTGATTTTGTATTATACTGTTCTTGCAAGTCTTCAATTTGATGCGGCTCCACAACATTCAGCATATTTCCTGAGTCGCCTGATAAGTGTTCAAGTTCTCTGGAGGAGTGTTCACTATCAGAAGCGTTTTCATTTAGTTTCTGAAGAGCCAAAGTTATCTTTTGATTTTTTAGAAGCTCTGTGTTGCTGTCTTTTCAATGCCTTAATTTTGGTTTTCCGATCCTAACAGGTCAAAAGAAATGTATTAGTAAAACAATATATGAAACAAATAATGCTTTCACAAAACATGTTTGTTTGTTTGAGAGGAGAACCTTAGCCACTCCCACTAATTAACCAGCTGCCTTTGATGATTGCTTACTAATTAGGATTAGTTTGTATAATTGATGTGCATCCTAAAGAAGGCTGTGTAGCCTAAATTACATTTGCGTAGATCTACACTTAACATTTTTAACGATGTAGTGTTGCATGACTAATAATCTGATGTTTGGTTTAAGTAATTTGTTTGTGATGTTAAAAAGACAATGAATGTCACTTTAATAGTTTTGGTAAATAGGAAGTGACGTTAATTTTTTTAACGTAAACCAGTTCAAGTTCCACAGATAAAAGTTGTTGTTTTTGTGAATAAAAAAGCAAAGTTAAAAAAAAGAGTCGTCTTTTCAGACAGAACATGTAGCTCAGTGTATTAAAGGCGTTAAAGGTGAATTAAAGGTGAATTCGTTTGATCTTTACTACGAGTGCCTTGGAGTATTTTATCTTTTCAGTTTGATTTTTACCTCTAGTTATCCAAAGAGCACTGATGATTACATGATTAGACTAGTGCAGCATTCTTGGCTCCTGTTGTTTTACAATGCTTGTTTAGTTATTGAAATATAATCACAAGTTAGTAATGTTGTACTGATCTGACATAAGAGGCCTAACAATTCACAAATACTAATATGCAAACCAGCTGCAGCTAGACATCTGTAATTACTGAAGCCAGGTAAAATGGCTGCTGCACATGTAGCATGTGCCAGCAGTTCTTTGCTAACACAGGGCCAGACCACATTGCATATTTGAATTATAATATCATCTAAAAGTGTAAATAGCCCACTCACTATTTCTTTTTCTTCTTTACATTGTTTTATGGTGGTTGGCAAACCAGCGTAAATGGTGCATTTACCGCCACCAACTGAACAGGAGTGTGAAGCATTGACTGGGAAATAGTTAAAGAAAATTTTTTTTTAAAAACTCCTAAACTATATTCTGTTGAACAATCCTGTTTCCTCTAGATACCACATTAAAAGATTATAAACCCTTGACCCGTTTTGTGCTTGTTCTAAATATACTTCCTTGTACAACTGCACAGCACAAATAGCTAAAAACAGTTCTCCAGTATCCAGTTTTTCCCAGCGGTGAGAAACAGGAAGTAGAACACGGTGAGGATCACAGTATGAGGATCGTTTGAACTCACAATGACCTCACGCTGTGAGGATCCCAGTATGAGGATTGTGTAATGTCACTGTGATCATTGCATGATCATTAAATACACAAAAAATAACTTGTATATTTGGTTTATATGTTGGTTTATATGACAGTAAATAGGTGTGTTCTTCTTCAAGCGGTGGCTTCAATCAGTGTATAACACAGTAAAATGCAGTTAAATCGCTCTTGCAGTAATTTGATGTTATACTCCGATCAGTCTGTGGTATTGGGGGAGGGGAATATGAAATATGCAAGCATATTTCAGCCATGTGCCACCCCTTTAGACACGCCCCTGCCCTGGAGAAGGGCGGAGTGGAGAATCTTTTGGGTTTTTTTGTTCCGTTCCTCTTCTCAATAAAAGAGCAGTTTCCTCACACTCTGGGCCTAATTGGACGCTCCTGGGCCCATCATTTCACTTCACCAGATTATTTTTGCAGGACGCATTGTTTCCTCATGCACCTCCCGCCCTCTCCCTGCCGGGGCTGGTAGCTCAGCCCCCTCTTCGACTCGAGCCCAACTCTGTCACCACTCCAGGCACATCTGTCATCCCCCTGATAGCACTCACACAGAGTCTGAGGGCCTGGTTGGCACTCCCTTGCCCGTCCCGTTGGCTCCTGAGGACGATCAGCCTCAGCTAACCTTAGATATTCAGAGGCATCCTCTCTGCCTTAGTAGCAGACAGCGACGTCCCTGTTCTGTGAGTGGAGATTGCAGTACTCCTGGCGAAAGATGCAATAGAGCCTGTCCCTCCAGCCGAGATGAAGTCAGGGTTTAACAGCCCGAACTTCATCGTGCCCAAAAAAGGCTGCAATTCTACCTTTACACAAGCCATTCCTTTGGGTTTTTTTTCAAGGATCAGGCAGTTCCTGTCTCCCGCATCTTTACCAAAGTCATGGAGGCTGCCCTTGCTCCTATAAGAGAAGTGGGCATTCACATCTTCAACTGTCTGGACGACTAGCTCATTCTGCCATGGAACTTTTAGCCCTTGGTCAGACATTGCCTGTCTATGGGCTGGGTGGCCTTTATAACAAGTGTCCAGGCATGTTTTTGTCACAACTGATACCTTAAAGTCAGGCTGGAACGCTGTGTGCAATGGACTGGAGGCCTCAGGTTCCTGGATGGGACCTCGACGCCTGTGCCATCAATTGCCTTGAGTTGTTAGCAGTGCTTGTTGGCAGTGCTTTAGGCCCTGCGCCAGTTTCGTCCGTAGCTGCAGGGCAGGCACGTTAGTCTGCATGGACAGTACAGCAATTGTGGTGTACATCAACCGCCAGGGCAGTTTATGCCCCCAGATGTGGTGGACACTATCTCTCAGACCATGGCTCCTTCTATCAGGCAGGCTTATGCTTTCAAAAGTCTTTTCGCTGACTGGTGTTCTTCCTATAGGGAAGACCCCACACTTGCCCAATCAGCTCTGTACCTTCCTTCCTGCAGGAATGGTTGGAACAGAGGCTGTCCCCTTCCACCCTGAAGGTGTACATGGCTGTTATTTTGGCCCACCACCTGGCAGTGGCTGGCAAGTCTGCAGGAAAGCACAATCAGGTCATTAGGTTTCTAAGGGGTGTGCAGAGACTGAAACCTCAGAGGCCACCCCTCACCCCTTGGGACCTCTTTGTACTTCTTGAGTTGGTCAAGCCAAAGAGTCTGTCTCTTAATACAAACAGGGGAAATAGGCATTTGTATTTCTTTACATTGGGTATACCCAGAGAGGAAGGAGACCCTTGCACTGTGTTGACTTTTTCCTGGTTGGGGAAAGGAACAATCGCTGCAACCTCTTCGCATCAAGGCTCTGCCCTCTGCTTGAGATGCAGTGGTCCACCTGTGTGGGGCGCTGGGAGAGTTACAGAGGTGGGGATGCTGTAGTACAGTGGCACGCCTCGCCCGCCTGTACCTGCATCCCTAGCCTGTAATGTGGGTCGGCTTATGGTGCTTTTCATAGAGACCCCATACGTCAATACGTTGACTTAATGTCAAATGTCACTAACTGAAAGGAACTGTCTTAGTTATGTATGTAACCCTTGTTCCCTGGAGGAGGGAACAGAGATACTTTTATAACAGGTAAGGCGTGGCTCTGGCCGCAACTCCTTTGAGCCAATGCTTATTGGCTCTTTCCTCTTGGACCAATGTTCATTGGCATGTTTTTCTACTACTTGAAGTTGATAGGGCTCTCAAGCGAGACCTCATACATCAGTACACTGGTTTAACACCTCTATTCCCTACTTCAGGGAACGAAGGTTATATATGTAACTAAAACGTTTTGGTTTATGGCATTAAACCAAAAACTTTCTGGTTAATAGCCCTGGGCATTATGACTACAGCACAGGGACGTTCATTTAATTTACAGTCAGCTAAAAGTTGGACAAGCTGAAAGATCAAACTAAATAAATATCCTGCCCAACTACACCAAAAATGATTAACGTAACGTGTTCCAAATAGTCTATGCCAGTCCTATGCATTTAAGGTTTAGGTCCAGGTTGCTATTTTGCACTGGCTCTCACTAGATTTAAGATTATTTAGATTAATTACCACTAGACACTAGAAAATGTGTGTGATGTTCTGAGATAGTAACTTTTAACCCATTTGACAGTGTTCTGTTTTCTCATTTATGCAGAAATAATTTCAAAGGATTGTTCCTTCCAGCTGTACAGTTTAACAAATGTTTCTAAATTCAATATCAAATATTGTCAAGTACTGCAGTTCTGTTTTTGTTAAATGAAAGTTTATTTGTTAAATATCACAATAACCCGTGAACATGAGAATAAAATTAACATTAGTCACAATTTATAGATTAAATTCAATTTAATTTTTGCAGCATTTGGTTAAAATTGTATTCTGCAGTGTCAGAAATTTTGCAATCATTGTACAAATTCTATGCTGCAAGAGTTTCTCAGTTAAAGAAATGAATCTTTAAAGGATCCTTACAGGAAATTACAGGGGCATTTGTATTTTATGTGTGAGTGCTAAGGTGACATTGTTGTCAATTTGTTTGTTCATTTTGCATTGTGATAAGCCACAATTATGCATGTGTGTCAAGTAAAAATGGATTCTGTTGCTAATCCTTATGAGATAAATATGACAAACTAATGTGTGCTGAGGGAGATTATAAACAAAATAGAACAAATCAGGATTGTAACAAAATGATTTGGCACCTGATTAACATAGAATTATGGCCAACCAAAGCGGAGGTACATTAGGAGTACACATTACTGAAATATTATATGTTGTGTTAACATGTAATTGCTACACTTTCACTTCTTTTCTATTTACATGTAATCCTACAGAAGAATTGGTTTAAAGCAGTGTGAGAAACAGAGTATGCAACTCTGTTGTATAAGTCTCTGTCCACTAGATGGCAGTGTTTGATTCTATTTCCATATTGTGTTGAAAAGTAATTCTGTCTTTGGTAGATAAGTGTTTGTGGACTATAACACAGGCATATAACAATAATATAAATGCATAGAAAAATATTTTAAAGACTTTCAAAATTCAGCTACAACATCTACAACAAACAACATAACATAATAACGGAATAACAACAGCTAAATAAATTATAACACTAATAATAGAAACCAAAATAAACACGTAGATCATAATCTACGTGTCATAAATGGATTAGAAATGTATTTTGGGTTCGCTTGACTGAAGACGTCAGAACAGAGGGGGCGGGGCTAGGGCGCTTAAACGTTTTCGTCCTGTTGTAGCGCGCGCGCAATGCGGGATGAGCACGAGAGGCAGCAGCCGCTGAAAGAGATGGACGCTCAGCCTTTATTATTCACACGCATTTCTCCACAGGACCTTTTCAGACATTTTTTATGCTAACAAATTACTTTACGCACGATCCGCTCAGGCTGTTTAGGTTGGGGCTTTAGCAGTGTTTAGTAACTGTAAGACGTACGATTCGTGTCGGGAAGCTGGATTTTCTCCATGAAAGTGATGATGGACATGGCAAATGGAAGAGACATCTGAAAACTGAGCATAATGCATTTCTGCCTCATTTGCATGACAGTGTGTGACATTGGTAAGCAGGACCCTTTTCTGAATCATCTGTATTAATATACGTCACATTTATTTTTGTATTTTCCTAAGAATTACTATTTTGACATTGTGTCCTGAAATTGTGATTGTAAACTGTGGACACATTTTTAGTTCAACTGGATGCCTGTGATAGTGCAGTATTGAAAAATAAGCTCCACTCCACCTGCCTTTTGTAAAGGTTCTTTGGTTGTCTCAGACATGGCTTCACCCGACAATGCCAGTGGCACTCATGTTGAAGAAACAGCTTTTCCAGAAATTATTGAGCTGAATGTTGGGGGCCAGGTGTATATAACTCGCTACTCAACTTTAACAAGTGTGAAAGGCTCCCTCTTGTGGGAAATGTTCAGGCCGAAGAGCACCAAGGGCCTGCCTCGTGACACCAAGGGTCGTTTTTTTGTCGACAGAGATGGCTTCCTGTTCCGTTACATTCTGGACTATATGCGAGACCAGCAGCTCGTCCTTCCCGACCATTTCCCAGAGCGAGGGCGACTGCAGAAAGAGGCAGAGTTCTTTAACCTCCCTGAACTTGTCAAACTGTTAGCTCCAAAAACCAATAAGCAGAACTCCCTGGGTGATGAAGGCTCTCAAAGCGACCCTGAAGACTTATCATCTAGTGCTGACATCAGCCGCAATCTGGCCTTCCTGGGTCCAGCTGTCTGTTCCAGCCTACCATCAGGTGTAGGCGATGGCAATAAGAGCTCTGGCTTCATCACAATTGGCTACCGGGGCTCCTACACTCTTGGCCGCGATAGTCAAACAGACGCCAAGTTCAGGCGAGTGGCTCGGATTATGGTGTGTGGAAAAACCTCTCTAGCTAAGGAGGTTTTTGGAGAAATGTTGAATGAAAGCCGTGACCCTGATCGCCCCCCAGAGCGCTACACATCCCGCTATTACCTAAAGTTTACTTTCTTGGAACAAGCTTTTGACGGGTTAGCCGATGCAGGCTTTCACATGGTGGCCTGCAACTCCACAGGGACTTGCGCCTTTGCCCATGAGCAGACTGATGACAAATTCTGGACCAGCTACACCGAATATGTATTCTACCGTGAGTGACCTCAAACCTGTGTTACAGCATCTCCTCCCTGCCTCCTAGGCCAGAGATCACCATCAGTAGATGTAAAGGCTTCTAGACAACAATCCCCCTCCATCCAGACTTTTCCTCAACTAAGTTCTTAATGCTTCTTACCTGCCATGCTCAAGTCATCTTTTTCCTTCTGACAAGCCCTATCTTCTCCTCTTACCAAAAGATTGCCTTCCCTCTTGTAAACTAACCACTCTTACTAAGAATTAAGCTATTTGAAAGAGCTTGGAAGTTCCTTATTTCAAAGTAAGGCAATAAATTCATGCTTCTGTCCACAAAATGGTTGGAAATATTTTAAAGGAAAATGCTTTAAAGCCGTTGGCCATCCCTGATGACAATAGATATGTAATTTATTATGATTTTGGACCACGAGTATCTTTGGTAATGTATTATTAGTAACAAAGAAGTGGTAAAGCACATCTTCGGGCAGATACTCTTCAGATTTTGGTAGCCCGAAATGAATTTAAGAAGCCCAAATAAAAAAATACATTTTTAAATGTAGAATATTGTAAAGGAGACAAAACATCAATCAAAAATGTTTTCATAACAACAATCATATAAAATATTCAAATGACTTAGACAAGCTTTATTGTCATTATGCTACATGTGTGGACATATAGTAACACGGTGCTACATACTAAGTTAAACATAAACATAGAAGTATAAGAAAAACAAATTAAGTGGACTATACATACTACAGTTACAATCATTAATATAAATATCTGTTTCTAACTGGACTGAAATTTCTATAAACTTGTAAAAACAATATAGCACATAATTCAGTCTGTGTCAGATTCTGAATCTGAAATAACAAGTGAAGTCACAGATAAGAAAATGCCACTCGACATTAAGGGCATAGCATCTTCTTCATCAGCTTTCTCCATCTGTGCTTCAGAACTGAAATACCTGCATAAATCCATGCGCCTCTTATTTTCCCACATGCACACACACAATTATCAGCGATTCTCTCTCCACTGCACATGCCCTCTTTATCACGCTTAATCTTGCTGCGTGAGATTTCACTTGTCACGTGAGGACATGACAGTAATGACTGACAGGACGCAAATTATGAAAATTACATACAACATAATTACCCGACCAAGTTTGTGAGAGAATGCAAAAGCATCGCAATATATTTTTCTCCTCCTCATAAGGGTGGAAATACATTTTGGTAGCCCGACTGGATGACACAATAGCCCCGCGACGTCGGACTAGCGATTTTGTTGATGTTGAGCATATTTAATGATTACATTTTGGCCTATTGCATAATGCATTTTATGCTTTTAGTGAAGGATAGCACAGTTTTGATGGTTTCACAGAGAGTAAAACAATATTGTTACCAGAACAGACAAGAGAAACGTGGCAATAGTGATTGGTAAACTGTATTGATTATTATGCTATTAGTATTTTGTTTGCCTGTGTTGGAAGGGTGGATGATTTGAGTTTAGTTGTCAGTTTCTAGTTTAGTCATATGTCATATCCCAATGTTATTGTAGTTTAATGAGTCTGTCTATATAATTTAAATGTATTTTTCACATGCTGTTATTGAAGTTATTAATGTTGGGGTTTTTAAGTGACATTTTCTGTGAATGAACATTTAACCTGATTATGAAAATTATATTAGTTATATAATTTAACTAATATAATTGATATATAATATATAAGTTATTTTGTCATGTAGTTAATTTTTTTCATACTGTGTAAGGACATTGTTTGTGTGGCCTTTTTAAAGAGTTACTTAACAAATTTAAGAACTTTAAATAAAAGATTATAAGGTATTACCTACCAACACATTGGTTGTGATCTCAGGCTACAATTGCAATAAACTGTAACACAGAGGCAGGGCCGGATTGGCCATCTGGCAATTCTGGCAAATGCCAGAAGGGCCGGACCATTTTTTAAATGTGGGCCGGTCAGTTGTTTTTTTTAATATGTATTGTTTTTACATGCAGGCAGCTTTTATCTCTTGCAAGATGTAAATATTATGATGATGATGATAATAATAATAGTAATAATTATAATAATAATAAATGTTAAGCATTTGGCCCAATCGGCGACGGACGGCTGGTTTCGAGATGGGCTGACCCAATCCGACCCAATCAGAGGTTACGC
>JAZGTJ010021237.1:0-10005 GCA_036877575.1 Botia almorhae
GTCACAACATTACTAGAAGCTGTGGCCAACTTATTAGTGTGCAGCTGCGAGCTAGTGATTTTCTCATTATCCGCTCTTCCATATTCGTTATCGCAGTCTGTTTTGGTCGCGACTCCCTGCTCCTCTCGCGTGATTAATGACAGCACGTGACTGTCCGTGATCGGTCGTGGCGCTTGTGTTTTGCGCTTCCATTCATTCCTGTCAAAAACGTACAATTGCTCCATCGTTTTCACGGCTGCCTTTAACTTCTCAAGGGCTATTTGATTTGAAACTTTCGATTCTGGTTTCTTGTCGCTGCCGTCTGCTGTTTTTTCAAAGGCTGGCAAAGGCTGCTTTGCGCACGGCGCTCTGGCTGTTGCGCGCACGTTGTCGCTTTTAGCAGTGCATTCAAATGAGAGATTTGGAGACAATCTCACTGTTTCGGGCGCGCTCTCGCCCTCCTCGCGTTTAGAGCCCACGTTCGCGGGCTCGCGCCGTTTTGTAGCACTGTTTGTGTTTACAGACTGGCATTTTATTACCATTGGTGTAGGAAATGGCTTCTTATCGGGTCCCCTTATAACAGGTTTGCTGTCCTCGCGTAATGGTGATGCTGTAGAGACAGTCCCTGATGTGCCACCAGTATTTTCTAGCGCTACGAACCGGTATGAACTTTTAACTAATTTGCGCACGTCTCTGACCTGATGAATGGGCGTCTGTAACTTACATTTATTGTCTCTGATGTCCCTCACCATAAAATGCGGTACTTTGTCAGCTATGGTAAGCAGGCTACTTTTAGACTCGCTCGTCGCCTTTTTAGGATTTACGTTGTAATGGATATTGGGAGTTAAAAGGTTGGCGATATTGAACCGATTGTCCTTGTTTTCTTTGACACTTCGAAGGCGTATTTTGATCTCGGGCGCTTTTTGACATTGTGAGGTTTTGTCCTCAGAGCACTGAAGCTGCCCAGAGCTCGCTTTTCCGCTCCCTCCCCCATCTGTCTCCGCAACATCTCCGGTAACGTTCAGGTTAAGCAACGAAAGCCCGACCGCTTCCTTCTCTTTAGGCATAAGCTGCGAGCTGGGGACGTACAAGTGAGACATCTTAATCATCTTACTATTTTCGCCCTCAACACATTCGCTGCTTTCCGTCACGGGTTGAACTGAAGCAATTGGCGATGTCTTCTCCAGCGCGCACGGAGTTTCTCCATCACCCTGCGCTTCAGATTCTTGCTCACCATCTTTGGAGTTTTTGAGCGGGCTCGTTTGCCTGGGGATCAGAGGAGTTTGTTGGGCATCGCTTGACTCTAATTTAGAGATAATTTCTGGGTCACGGGGTGACTCCATAAGTTCCGCTGCCTGGGAACGTGGGGTCTCTGGTGGTTCATCATCAGAGCCACAGAATACGCTGTCTGTTGCATCTTTAAATTCCTCTTGAGAGTATCCAGATTCACTTTCGGAGTTCTGTCTTTGTAAGTCCGTCTCTTTCTTCGCGTCTGGATCTCTAGTTTGAGCAGACAGTGAAGGCGTGGGGTGCGTATCGCATAATTCGCCCCTTTCCATTTTTCGCTCTTGTTCAAATTGCATTTTCTTGGAGATAACGTTCTTTAAAAGACTAGACGCAAAAATGGCTTTTTTGTGGGTGTCTCCCAATGCTTCCCCCGTTTCACGGAGCTGACTTTCAGCGTCGCACCCCGGCTTGGTTGGCGTGATGACCGTGACTTCAGCTGTGGAATGCGACCCCATGGCGTTCAGCGAGCGTTTTGCGCGTCTCTCGCGCGCAGGCATCCCTGCTTCGACATTGCAGCTAAAATTCAAGGTTTCTGTTAGTGTGAAGGTTTCACTGATACCTGGCTTGCTTCGTATCTCTATTTTCTTAGACGACCCTGAGGACGCCTGCTGCGCGTTCAGGTTGTTTTTAAACGACAACATTTTAGTTTGTGAATTTGGTACATTAGGATGAACCGCATCTTTATTGTTTTTATACTCGGCGCTGTTATTGCCTTCCAAAACAGGGGTGGAGTTCTTGTGCGCCAGCATGTTCTGGTCAAGTCCCTGTGTCAAATTGCTGTAATTTAAGTCGACGAAAGCAGACCATTGGTTAATACTCAAGCTGTGTTCTGACATTGAGGACTCACTCGAGCTGCTCAGATTTATGGCATCAAAGTATGGACACGCCAGACTCCGGAATGAACGCGCGGTGAGATTGCGCACCTCTTTATCAGCGTCATCCAGTTCGCTAACGGAACTAGACGCGCCGCTGGAATATTCGTTGATGTCTTTTACTCTCAGTTTGCTCGCTAGATGTTGGCGGCCGGGAGGTGGGATGAAGTAGCGGTCATACATGGTTTCGCTTTTGGAGTCGGAACTTCTGAATGAATATTGACTCCGCTCAGCTGCGCGTCTGGCGTGAAAACGAACGTTCTTCTGCTGTAAGACACCGGCATGGTCGTTGATGGCCCGGGAGGAGGTTTTGATTGACAGGTGAATAGGTCCAGTCGAATTTCGACGCTCGTGTTGGGTCTTACTTACGCCCTCGTCCGAGCTGGCGCATTTGTCGGATTCACAAAGTTCACTTTCGGTGCTAACCAGCGCACCGGAGGCGCAAAGCTTCGCTGCGCGTAACGTGGGCTGAACCTTGTTGCTCTTTGACTTGCTTTGAATCCTTCCACGAGCTGTCTGGTCGCTCTCAAAGGATGCGTAATCAACAAACGAATATACCAGATTATCATCCTCGAAATCCCAGCAGGATCCGCGGCCAAACTCGTAATCCACATCGTGATCCAGCTCCGTTAGCTGAATCTCGTGCGTCGTTATATAGTGAGGCTCCACGTCCGCTGCGCTCGTGCTATCTTTTGATTCACAGCGACTGTTCAGGTACATGTCCGTGTATTGTAACTCCTCTGTTTCGTGTTTTGGGTCTTCGCTTTTTAAATCCGTTTCCGAGTCTTTTTGACCCTCGTCTCCTGTAAACTCATCTTCGGAAGGAACGCGTATTAGCGGAGAGGGGTCTCCGGAAAGTCTTTCGGTATAGCACTTTTCAATTTCGACGTCATCCGCGACATATTCTTTGGTTACACTTTTGTCCACATTGTCGTGCTCTTCTCGCTCTCCGGGACTCTTCGCGGCGACGGAAGCATCGCCTTTGCATTTGAAAATTGCCAGCTGGTTTCCTTCGCCTGTGAAAGTGACTTTCACGGTCTTGGCGCTGTCTGGCTTCATGTCCAGCGGATTGCCGAGGTCTACATAGTTTGTTTCGGTGTGATCGCCGTCGTTACAATCGTCTTTCTTGTCAAACAGCAGCTTTTTGAACGGTCCGGTGTCCTCTCTGCCCGCGATGGCCGTTTGAAGTGTCTCCATCTGCTCTTCACGGCGTCCAGCACGGAGATCAGTGGTGTTATCTGTGACACCGGACCGCAGTACGGTTTGTGTGTGAGTGTGCTAGTACTGTGAGCAAGCGGCAAGTGACAAGTGAGCGAAGGGTAAGATACGATAGAGGGAGGGGAAAGAGTGTGTGTGTGTGTGTGTGTGTGAGACTGTGCCAGGTCAACAGACATCCACGGATTGCCTCGCTTCTGGTCTCCAGCCTTCCATCAGGTGCCCGGTCAAACAGTGCGTTGCGCACGAACCTCTGGAGATCTGTCATACCATAATTGGTGCAATTATAACCTTTTATCACTCTGTTATACTAACCGTAACCACAATCCAAACGGTTTCTGTCGTAATTCTATAAATGATCCCCCACCGTATTGCTGACATTTGAGTTATAGCATGGCGTAGACAAGTATTATTAGAAATGATGTCATGTTTCACAAAGCTACTGCAAAACGCAACTCCGAACAGGCCACCGGTCTATTGTGGGCGCGCGCCTCACAGAAGCGCATAACCGGACACATAACGCGGGTTTGGAAACATTTGCTGTCCACTGAATGTTATCAATGTCCGCCACTGGCTCGCGACAGCTGCGCACCAGTATTAGAGCGAGTGCCCTGCTGCCAGTCGCAGAGAGCCAGGAGAAACGAGAACTACAACCCAACAAAGAGAGAAAAGAACAACTGCAGAGGTGTGAGGGATATGTGTACGTCTGAATGCACCGCCACTGCCCAGTCTAAAATCATAGCACACAACCAGAACGAACACTGTAGTCACAATACCAATAAAATGTCAAACAAACATGTGATGTCCAATGTAATAACAAGCGTTTTGTTGCACTGCATGTCGTTTTTAAACGGCGTTTCTTAAATACTTAGTAAAACAAATAATATTTCTAAAATTGTAGTGTGCAAAATCTTTAACGCTTCCAAGATGTTGTAAATGTTTTTAAACGTCTTGTTTCGTCAGCAGTGTGTTTGTATTTTGGTTTCAAAAACCTTGTTCAAAACTTAATTTAGCATCATCAACTAAAATCGTACTATTATCGTAGTTCTTAAGTGAGCACAATAAATTACATTAAAGCAAGTTTCAAATATATCCTTTTTTGCCGAAAATGTTAAAATAAACTCTTATGTTAAACTAAAACATCAAATAATACATTTCAAATGCGTCTATAAATATTTGTTTTCATACGTTAATGTTTTTAGTTATAGTTTTTTCTGTATAAAAGAGGCTTCTTCAAGCAGCGTCTGGTTCCATTGTGACAACTCACCCCTGTAATGATCCTGTTTCTTTATTTTCTGAGCTGCGGAAATGATTTTAAGATTTTAAGGAATGCTTATACAAAAAAGATTAACAACAAACCCATAATTTGAAATATTTAGAAATATTGTGGACTAATCCCTTCTAATCTACAAACGTAAACAGGTCATACTAGCTGGAAATTCAGCTTGATTCATTCATATAGACCACGTGAAATTGTGAATGCATGCTACCTGAACTGATAATCATTTCATTCTATTTGCTAATCGCTTATAAATCATGATAGTTATGAAGCGTTACAGGAAAGTACAAATAAACTACAAAACGTCTTGTTTTATTTAAACGTCTGTACCAACAATAATAAAAAAAAGACGTTAAATAGGAAAAATATTTGTTGTTTTTAATAATTACAAACAATTCTTTGTCCAGGTTACATAAAATAAAAAAATCATTGCACAATCCATTTTTATAAATCATCTAGTAAATCTGATGCATGTTATCGCTATAGGCCAATCGACTGCCGCCATATTTTCTAACATAGACTACATTAGCTGTACGAAGCTGCAGCGAAACCGTTTAAACTTTTACAAATGGAGATTTTTAAAGACAAACGTACCAAAAACAACTAATAAAAGTGGGGCGGAGCTCCCAGCAGCATTAACCCGTTAATCTGCCCTCCAGAGAGCCGTGAAGCAGACAGCTACGGTGCGATTTAAGACACCTGCTGTTAGTATGTAAAGCATTCGTATATGGAGTAAACGAACCCACGGTATCTCACGTATTACCATCACGTGTCAGAAAGGGTTAAAGACTGGTCCACGCTGACGGTCGTATATCTAACGCATGGTAAGGGTTGTGAGTGGTCGCTTTCTCACCAGCTCACACGCTGTCGGTGTCCGCATTTTTGACGACCCCTACAAAGCTGATAAATTTAGGCTGCTATTTAAAATGCGGACGCCACGCACGCAAGCACTCGGAGATCAGTTACTTGAAGAGAGTCATATAAAACAGCAGGTGGCGAATTATGAGTGCCATTAATCAACGACAAGAAATTATGTCCTTATCTTTCTCTGTGCTGCTCTTTCGCCCTTACATTGACCCCAAAGGTCAGTTCAGGTTAGGGGACATTATCAGTATATGCAGCACAATGACACAAGGAGGGAATCTATACAGTACACATCTACACTCAAAACAATCAGCGTCTCTTAAACAAGACAAATGCCCATCTAATACTCAATACATTTCATATTCTCGGCTTCTTTTAATGCTGTGTGGACAATAAGTGGATATCAGTAACATAGTCCTTTGTCTTTTAGTTGGCCGTAGTTGGTTGTATGGTGGCTCAAAGGGTCCAGTGACAAAAAAAGCAAACATATACCGTATGGCCACCACCAATAATGTCAGCAATGCATGACATGTGTAACCCTGCCTCTGTGCACACCATGACAAAAGGAACACATTTACTTTCTTACGAGCTTCCAAACGCGCCGTGATAAAAACGTGCGCATATGTGCACAGATCTGATCTCTTAATGCAATGAGGGAAAACAAGTCTGTGAAAATGAAACACTTTTTCTACACAGAAGGGGTCATAGGTCACAGTGTTGAGTTTATAAAGAATATTTTAAATGCGAAAAAAAGCTTGTTTTGTTTAATTAAATTCTTTATTCCTATATCTACCCCATCTTTGGCACCACTTTGAAGGCGAGCTAAAGTGTGTCTAATGGGGGTGTTTGTCTAACACTTTCAGCAGACACACAACGATCAAAACAAACTTCGGAAGAGAATCTCTACGTAGCCGCGTATGGAATTATTTACATCATTTGTTGAACAAACGCACTGGAAATTATGAGGTAGAAGGAAGGAGATCACATAAAGTTGTAATTTTAAAATAATTCAATGTGTCAAAAGATCATAATGGCAAGTTTCGATTGATGACCAGTAACAATAAATCTTATCCTAAACAATAATTAATAATAATAACAACAAATTAAAACTAATAAGGCACAATCTATTTCATGTTGCTCATTCGCATATTTATTCTCCATTTTACAGACATACAGTAATGAATTTGCCCTAAAAATGGTTTAAAAGGACACAACCTCACTCATGGGGAAGTATTTGGTAGTTTTGTGATTACAGTAGCTCTACAGCGCCCTCTTGTGACAAAGCCATTGCAGCATACTCCAATCTTATCAGACATAACTGTAATATTGACATTTAACAACTGCTCAGAAAGGCCAAATAGACAACAGAAAGTCAGTCAAGAGTGGCAGACACAGGCTGCGTGGTCCACCAAAACTTCTTTAAGTTCAAGAAGCCCTTGACAAGAGGAACACCTTCCAAAAGTTCATCCACTGAACAGTTCCTCAAATGTTCATATACAGGACAGAGCTAAGGGAATCTGACATTCATAGAAGAAGAACCAGAGACAAAACAGTAAAAGTAAAAGTAAAGCTGGACCTTGATCAAGGAGGTAAAGCTGGATCTAGACCCAGGTGGAAAAGCTGAACCTTCATCCAGAAGGTATAGCTTCACCTTGATCCAGGAGATAAATCTGGACCTAGATCCAGGAGGTAAAGCTGGTCCTTCATCCAGGAGGTAATGCTGGACCTGAATCCAGAGTCTGTTTCTCCCCTGTACAGTAGCTACAGCAGTGAAGAATTATAATCACATTTTCTCAAAAGTGAGTTCGTGTCCACAGGTTTGACACACCTTCCTGTAGAGATCTTCCTCTTCATCCAGTAGCTCCTCTGGGCCGTACTCATGCTGGTGAACACTGGTGTCTTTTTTGAACATGCTGCTTCTCACAGCCCGTCTCAGCTCTGAAAGATAAATGAATATGGAGAGCAATATATAAATCACAAACTGTCTATGTGTTATGTATTAATTCATATGTCTATGAATTAATTCTGTAATTAATAAATTAAGGGTAACATAGTAAATTCGTAAATTTAAAAAAATAAAATGTAGTAAATTTTCATTTACATTTTGTTGTAAGTAAAGCTTATATGAAGTCGATGTTTTTGGATTAATATCTCATTCACAAGTGTTACATATGATTAAGTTTTCACACAGCTGTCCATTATTCAGGTGTTCCTACGATCTCAATATGGTGGCCACAACGAGATGACGACCCACTTTATTTACAGTCAGCCTCCTACTGCTGATTGGTTGGGAGAGTGATATTGTTGACCTCAAAAATAATCACAAAATTGTTTGCTCGGATTTTCAACAGTATTTCTCAGAAATCACACACTACCTTTAAGTATATATCCGACTGCTCATAAGTAACTGCATCTAATTGGCTGGCATTCATACCTTTAACTTTCTTATTAAACTGTCTTTGCTTCTGCACCTCCTTGTTCTCCTCTCTGGTCTCCTTGGCCTCCTCCAGAGCCTCCTCACTGCCCCATACCTCCATAGAGCGATTCACCACCTTAACATTCACAATACAGCCACACTTACACATACAACAATTACAACTAAACTAACACAAATAAAAACAAACGTTTAAAGGCAGAGTAGGCGATTTCAGAAAGGCAGAGTTAGCAACAGCAAGCTAACTTTGCAAGTGAATGTACCCCATCCTCCCTTCAGAGCACTCTCCAAAACCACACCTCCTTCAAAACATATGCATGCATACATAGTTTGACAGGCAACTGGAATGACCTACGCATTCAGACTGAAGGCAAGGACTGGACGAACATTTTATGGTCCTGTGCCTTCCCTAAACAATATATATCGATAGAAATATATTCAAACCACTTTAGTGAAATCACTACCTTGCCTTTAATATTTGTGGAACAGTTGCACAATAAATGTAGCTTTAAAATATGTGTCCTAAAGTTAAAAACCGTTAGACTATTATATTGGCACATTGTTTTAAATCAGTTAAATTAGTTTTGTTGCGTGTTAAAGACGACGCACCTGTAACTTCAAGTAGAGCTTCATGTCTCCCCAGCGAGGATTGTGTGGATTTTTCTTCAGGATAAACCGCAGTGGCGGCTCCCTGCTATCCAAATCACAATCTTTCAGAAGGAAAGTCTGCTTCGCTTCCGTGCGAGATATAAGCCTGTGCTTCACTTCGTTGTCTCTACACATAAACACGCAAAGACACACAAAACCACACAACTCAGCGGGTGTCTGTGAAGCGTGACTCTTCAGCTCTTCTGCAGGTGGGCAGGAAACACACTGAAACTGACATCAACAGCAGCAGGTGGCAACACCAGGAATCGCTTAACTGCCACTTTCTGTAACACTATTTAAATGGTATGTGATAAAGCACTACACCCATATATGGAATGAACGATCTGATGATGTCATACCTGCATTTGTCACACACGGACAGATCAAAACTGTTGCTGAGATACGAGTCCATAAACGGCTTTTCACACTCATCACACACCAGATAGTCCGGCTCCATCACTGGGGCTAAAACACACACACACAATTATGTGCATGCTGTTGATTACCAAAGAATCGATAAGACCTGCATATATTTGTGTGTTTAAAATGTGTAATGTATAGCATACAAGCTTTAAACAGAAGAATTTTAAAATTTGTAACTGTGTAACTTTTGTTTAATGCATTTACATACAAACTTACAGAAAAATTGTTTTATGATATTGGACGTCACAACAAGTGATATTTCAGAAGCAAAATTGTCTAAACCTTTTAAAACGCTGAACATTACCCAGTACGGATTACTTTATAGCAAGTAGCACTCATTACATTTACATTTATGCAGTTGGAAGACGAACGGACTGTGCCAGACTGTGGCCACAGATGCTAGTTCTGATTACCTGGTTGATGGACCACTCTCTTCTCCTGCTGCTTTTCTTCAGCTGTCTCCTCGTCAATAAAGAAGCCTGCACCAGAGTCTATGGTTTTTGCCACTTTGGCACAAGTAGCGCCTAAAGAAAGAAAGGTTCCAGAAAGTGACACAATTAATTTTTTTAACTAAAATTCATGCAACTTTATGTTGTACAGTCATCAACTTCAGTTACGCGATACAGTTTTAAAGGTTCAGGCGCTGAACGCACCTTCTCCAGTTGAAAGTGGTCTGCTGGCGAGTCTGGCCTGTCTGAGCATCAGCGCACGTTGCCGGTTCCGTTCGATTTTGGCCAACATGTGCGGTGTTAAAGTCACGCTGGATTCATTTACAGGCTTTGCGGAGTCTTCAGAACAACCAGGCTCAGGAACCTCCATAATTACTCTCAAATCAAAAGTTCACAAACAGCTGCTTACTTCTTCATTATTATCATCATCATATTTTAGAATTTTAGTCAGTTCAGAATGGCCGAGTCATTAGCCATTTTTAAGAAACAACTAAAAACTCATCTTTTTCGCCTCTTCTTCCGCGACTAATTTACTAACTCACCCCCACTTCTACG
>JAZGTJ010021239.1:0-10002 GCA_036877575.1 Botia almorhae
TTAAAAAAATTAAATGGTATTGAATTTATGACTGACAAATGCAAACCAGTGTTGAACAACATAATAAGTGATTGGCTGACTGACTGAATGAATTAGATTTTATACTGCATGTTACAACCGCTGTTGTTTTCAAGCACTTTTCTTCAATGCTGAGTTTGTAACGGTCCAAATTGTCTAAATTTTTATTTAACATAATAGGTGTGATGTGTTCCAGGCGGAGAGGAGGAACATCTTCAGTGAGAGGGGTAATGTTTTGCACTCATTAAACTCAGATGAGGAAGAGGATGGATATGATGTCACTCATGCCAGGCGAAGAGGGGCTTCTGTGGATGAATTCCTCAGAGGTTCTGAGCTGGGCAGACACGTGAGTCTAAAGATCTTCTGAACTTTCACGTGCTGTTTCAGTTTATCGTGATCTCACATACCGCACTTCCAACAAGTATTACTGTATTAGAAATGAAATATCAAGCTGAGTGGTATCTGGAAACTAGACTCATTCTCTGACTACTGTACTTTCACTTTTTATTAGCCATTTTTGCAATTATTGTCATCCAACTGGTTCTGTTATTTTTTAGTTTAAGCATGTTGACCCCCTCAGTTCACACAGGTGTCCTTCTAGCAGTGTTACCACGTGACAAGTGCAAGTATTGGACATGTTCAAGTATTGTTTCACAACCAAACATGAACCGTATGGCTATTGTTTTATATTTTTAAAAAGGTGTCAAAATTCTTTGTGAAATGGCTTGCCTAAAAAGTGTGCCTGTGGTGTCTTTATTAAAAGTAAATATAGTGTTTGATGCTTTGTAGTCTAATGCAATTACATAAATTCATTTGTAAATGTGCCAAATATATTTTGCCTGCTTCTTTATTCTTTTTTTGCTTTAAAGTGCCTTTTACTAGCTTCCCATTGATTCTTTTAATCATAAATATCTCTCTCTGTTTCTGTGGCTCTCTGACACACACACACACACACACACACACACACACTCAGCCTCATCACTACAGTCAGAGTGAGGATTACTACACAGAGAGCAGTCGGGGCTCAGATCTATCTGACATCATGGAGGAGGATGAGGAGGAGCTGTACTCAGAGATGCAGCTGGAAGAAGGACGCAGACGCAGCATCAATTCACACAACACACTTAAGGTATGGAACAGACACCCTACTGGCCGCCGTCTGTCTTGGGCGTGGGCTGCAGGGCCACAGGCTAGAGGCTGGGACAGACGCAGGGGGATGGAGTATGCTGTGGTCTGTAGGGGTCCTCAGAGGGGGTGCTACTAGATGGTTGTCCGGTCTACGTTGTGGAATCTGTTTAAAAGTCTCAATATCAGTTAGATGAAAAGTTCACCCAGACAATAAAAATGCTATTATTATTTACTCAGCCTCATGTAGTTACTGATGTAGAAGAAAGCTGACTTCGAAGAACTATACTGGTTGCTATTTTCTGTGAAATTAATTGAATGGGGATGGAAGCATTTAAATTTCCAAAAGGATGCAAAGCACATAGAATCATTGACCATGCTCACTATATCACGTAAGTCTTAGTGCGATGAACCAGACAAATGTAGGGAGTTGAAAATCTTGACAGCTGAAGCTTTGCTTGGCATAAGAGTTCATGAGGGGAGGAACTAAATCAGATTTTTTCTATTAAATCAAATATTTTCAATGAATCTGTTAATCCATTTTTATAAAACTTTAAATAGTTATTCCAGAAATAAAATTGAGTGGCTTAGCTGACTGATATGATATCTGATTGTGGAGTGATGTGAGGTTGAGTAAATGGGTGAGTATTCCTCTCAATTAATCTGGATTTCACGCATAGGATTTTAAAGTGGGTGGCCCTAATTTCTCTAAAAATAACTAGCTTTGGGTTTTGTTTTTTGTCATGGCGATTGGGATTTTAGGATAGGGGCTGTTATACCTCTGAAGTTCTGCCCAGAGTTTTAGTTTATCTAGGATCTTGACAGGTCACCCCATCCTCGGTCTCTCCTGGGTCCTAAAGGCGAGTGGTTTTGCACTACAGAACTTCGACGTCAGTCATTTATCTAGCTTTGTATAAGCCTGTCCAGTCATACAAAGCGCAATACATCTGAATGGCTTAATATGAGGCTGCACACTTCGCATTGCATGAGTAGATTTTATATGCTTTCATGTTCTCCAGATGTTGCATTCTTTTTTTAGTTCTAGTATTACACCATTATGCATTTGTATCTAGTAGACTTTGATCTGGATTACTTCATATTACATCTAGTAGATTTGTAGTTTGTTACTTTTAGAGTTTACTGTATTTATACAGACAGAATCAAAAGGATTATTCAGCTGATCCCTTTTAAGTAGAGATTCATTGCATATGATAATCGCATACGTGCAGAAAATGTGAATTTGTTTGCTATGCCTGAAGTATTTACCTCATTGATTTTAAAATGCATTTTTGATCATTAATGACAAACCATAGTATTTTAGTATTTGTATAGATATTACAGAGGGTGAATCTGTGAAAAGTGTAAAATCTGTTAACATTTGGGATAAACTGTTTCAGCTAAAATGCACATATCATTCCAAGGGCATTTGGGGAATCTCATTTAAGTAAAGTTTGCTTAAATGACACGATTATTCGCTTTTGTTTGTTTGTCTCATAGTTACACTTCTGTTAAATTTTGTTTTTCTCAGTGTAATTTTAAAATTTTGTAAATATCTGTTATGTTCTATTATCTTCATGAAAAAAATGACTGTTATCATTAAGACTATTTCTTTGAAAATATATTTACCAATTATAAATAAATATAGTGCAGTATAATGCAGGGTTACAGGAGAAAATACTTTACTGTATATATGAATATATGAAGCAATAAATGGTATGTTGTATTTCCGTTTTTGTCATTTTTGTTTTGAATTACTTTTTTTGGAATTTGGAGACCTGAGTGGCCATTGGAGTTGTGGTATGAATTACATCTATAGACTACATGCATCTATTTTTTGGGTGTGTTCCAAGTATAGGGAACTGTGCTACAATTCTGTCTGATACCATTTCCACCACTGTCAGCCTCAAATCTTAAAATGAAGCAATGAAACAACTACTAAACAACTATAATAATTACTAGAATAAGAATTTAAAACATTTTATTTATTAACGTTTAACTTTTTTTTACATTTTCATTCCAGTTTACTGGCCACTATTAACCGTCACAATTTGCTTGGCAGATGAATCTCCATGTTGTTTTTATTGTTTGTTTGTTTTATTAACTATTAGTATTGTCTGTAGATTCTTTAGTTTTTTCCTTTGATTGCCAGTAAACCTTTGATTTATTAATGTTCTGTGTATGACAAATTCTCTTCTTGAGATTTTGTTGGATCGTGCTTTATCAGTGGATTGTGTAAGCCCTGCATATGTGATATTTTCCAAATCCCATTTTTGGTATGGTTTGCATTTTCTGACGTCTTCCTTCAACAGATTCCCTTCCGTTGCATGTCATGTTTATCATGGAATGAGACTGCATGACCTACATTCGGCCATGACCTCTGATAACTAATTCTGTCTTTATTTTGTCTTTCTTTTCCCATTTTGTTCTCTATTTGTTCACTGTTTTATCTTCTCTGCCTGTTCTAACACCACCAAACAAAACTTACCAAAAAACTATCCTGGTTTAAACGAATTGAAAAACGTCCAAATCTAACTGAAACTTTGGCTCGTCAAACACCCTCTTTGGCCTCCAAAAGGCATATTACAGGCGTCAGGACCTCGGTGTGGAACGAGACAGTTGGGACCTCCAGCGAGAGGTGGTACGACAGTGCTCTTTGCGCTCCCACAAGCGGCTTCATAGCATCCCAGAAGTGGCAGAGGAGGATCCAGACATCGGGGAAGAGGTCATGGGCCAGCGTCTGCGTTTTGAAGAAACTCGTCCGAGCACTCCATGCAGGAGCCCTGGGGTATATAACCAGGACTCGCGGCAATCAAACCATCTCTCCCCTAACAAATGCACCCGTAGGCTGCAAAGGCAACGCTCCTCTCCACGGTATACCTCCATAGATGAGAGAGCTTCAGGAGGTTCGTACTGCTGCAGAAGCAGGCAGACCACCAAGAGCCCAGATAGTGGACTAGACTGTGGTAGTGAGGAGGAGGGCTCACTAGGATACTGTGGGGGGTACCATTCATATGCAGGGGGTAGTCCGCTGAGGGTGGGGTCTGGCCCCAATATGCGGATCATCCACAGTGAGGGGCCGGTGGAGCGACGTGCCCTGGCCGCAGGCAGGACGCGAACTCTAACTCGACAGTGCAGCGTAGAAGAGGACTTTCTGGATGTCATTCCGGAGACAAGGAGCATGCGGGAATCATACCATCATTACCACTATCATCCACATCATCACCATCCTCAGCGCAGGTTCCGGAGTGAGGTCAGGCTGAACGAGGTTGGCAGGACCTCTCACAGGGACATTAGGGCCTACTCTGTGGCAAGGCTCAACAGGGCAATGGATGAACCCCTGGTGTGTGTCTCCTACCCCTCCCCTCATCATTTTGCCCTCTCCTCATCTACCAGCTGCTTTATGTTCCCATCGACAAGCAATACAGCCATTCTTCTTTTCACCCTTCATAGTGTCTCCCATTTGTTTATTTGGTTTTGTATTTCTAGTTTTGTTTTTGTTTTCTCTTTTTGCTAGATTTTGCTTAACTTTATTGTGTTATTGTTTTATTTTAAATGTTGATATGACTGTTGTTTCTTAGGTTTTGTTTTTTGGGGAGGTGTTAGCTATGTGATCTTTCTTGATTTTGATTTGTTTTAGATATCATGTGACTTTGTTTGATTCCTAGAGTGTCAAGTGAAATCTTAGATTTAGATTTATAGATTTATTTTGATTACCTAAAGGCCATTTCTAAGTGTTTCTTTGTTCTGTTGCGAGACGTTTTTCAGATCAAACCACACTGTTGTGTATGTCACAGTCCACCAACTTCTAAATTATTTACATGCTTTATATACTTTAAAGCTTAAAGAGTTTGGGAATTTCTACTAATAGGTTTATTTAGGCTAATGAATTACTATAAAAAACTCAACAAATCTGTCATCAGCAAAACTGCTTATTGATCAACCAATTTTCTGAATCTTCACTTTAGTTTATGTGGTGGCCCTCACTACTGTGTTATATGGATTCTTTTCACATTTATGCAGCATTCCTAACAGCTTTTTTTGTACATATATAAAGGTTTACTTTACCCCAAAAATGTAAATTCTGGTCATTTACTTCCCTGCTTGTCTATGATGTCCTTTCTTCTGTGGACCACAAAGATGCATTTTCAAAGGATTTTGACAATGCTAATTTTTCCATATGACAGTGAAAAGTCAGTCAGTAACATTCTGCATAACATTTTGTGTTCCATGAAAAAAAAGGAAGTTCGTGATGACAGAATTTTCATTTTTGGGTGAACCATCTCTTTAAATCATTTAAAGTGTGTAGGCAGACCACAGTCTAGTGTGCAGTTACTGCTTCAGAATTCAAAAAGCACTCTTAAACTCATATCACACAAACTACATTCAAAACACTCCCAGACTTTTAAAACTGATAAGGAGCAGAACAAAAACCAAAATGGTCTTTAGCTAAGCATCTGATTTCTGCCAAAACCCTGCTCATGTTATTGTCAGAGTTTGTTTAATTGTTTATGTTAAATGTTTTGGCGGGTTCATCCTCCTTGTTTTGGTTTTCACCTGGGACTAAAATCTCGTTCTCTATTAACTGTTTTCATTTTGGGGTTGGAGAGAAACTGTTTTTAAATAGAATATCCGTTCTTTAAGGAACCACAAGTTTGAATTAACTTTTTAATGTTTGCTCTTGAAGATTTTAGGGAACTCTCCCTCAACAGGACGCTCGGATAGACTGGACCATCCCGGCCGAAGGACGAGTCACGGCTGTCCTCCCCCTCACAGAAGGCCCATCAACGTTCCTTCAATTGGTTAGTGCGAGTGCGGTCACATGATGATTGAACTACCTACTTTCCTCAGTCTGAGACACGCCTGTTGTCATTTTTCAATTTCCTCCCTCTGCCCATTTTTTTACCTACATGTGACAGTTCTTGTGTCTATAGGTGCCAGAGTCTGTTGATGAATCCTTGCACTTTTGGTTTCATCTTTGGTGTTTATTCTGCTTCAGTTTCACAACTAAAAGAAATGTTTTGAAGAAAGTTTATTTAACTGATTTTATGCAAATGGTACTCCAAGCAGGCCACGCCATCACTTAGAAAATAATCATCATCATTTTGAACATTGCTGTTTTACTCTAGAGCAACTTTGCCGTTAGCAGCCATGAACAGCAACCATGTCAGCTGGCTTTAAACACTGTTCTAGGATCAGTATGCCATTTTTGGTTGTAATGCTATAGAATGGCATTCCTGATCTAGAGAGAACATTTGCAAATGTCATAATTCACAACTCATGGCTGGGTAGAGGGGGTGTGGCTGGAATACTAAAAATGATTGGTGTTTCCATAGAGATCACCGTGGAGAATAACAGTGAGGGAAGTGAGGGGAACATCTCACCTAAGGACGATGTTTACTATACCAGTGTAGCCCGCCGCAGGAAATGGCCCCCACAGCGAACCGAACACCAATATGGTATGTGGCGTGGGTCCTCCATAAACATTGAAAAAATACCAAAATTAGACCTGATATATCAGATTATTGCAGGAAGTATCTTGATAACAAAAAACAGGGGAACAGAAGCTGCCTAAAGATAATATACTGTAGACATTCTGACCAGGAGGGCAGTGAAGATGAGATATATTTATTCACCTACAGTTTCTTCAAAAAGTTCTGCAAGTTATAAAACAACCGAAATGAAAACGAAGACCAAAAAGCGTTTAAGAACTTTTTGCTTGTCAGATGTTAGTGGCCCACATTGGGGCTACTGTTTCTTAGTTCAGCCTCCAACTTTGAAATTAAATCTGATTAGGGTGTGACATGACCCACGGATGTTTGTTTAGGTTCATATGCAGAAACATTACTAGAGGCAAATCTACTGTTTTTCTTTTTCATTTTTGTACTTTATTTGATGTTTAATTTTATTTATTCGGTTTTGTTTTAGTTGCAGATGATCAGGATTAGGTTGTGTCAGTCAGTTTAGGCAGAAGACTTTCGGTTCATGTTGTGCTCATTCTGTGGCCTAAAAACACCAGACAGTGTTTAAGAGCCCCTCCCCCCCTTCATTGCTTTCCTCATTGTTTTACCCAGCATCATTTACTGTGCATGAATGTCAAGAGTTGAATGTTGTCAGTGCATTAGCACGTCTCCCTTAGGATTTAGGATAGGATTATGATGCCTGTCCTGTACTGGTGCTGACATGCTGCTTGTGAATGCCATGTATTTATATCACTTACAAATGATTTATTTCAATCAGCTGAACACTTTCGGTTTACCGGGATGGTCCACTAATAACACTAGTCATCAGCCATTGATAAAAAGTCAGTGCCCACTAGTGAGTGCCAAATGGTGTTGTGTTTTAAAATATATTTTAAAATATTTTTTGTTGCAAACATTTACATTCATGCAGTTGCTTTTGACTCAATGACATCATCATATTAGGCAAACATCTCTTAACAGCCCTGAGTAAACGTGTCATTCGTGCCGAATGTGCTGATTGGCACAAAGCAGACTTTTACATTAGCGCATCAGTGAGTTCAGTGAGTATATTGGTAATTCTTTTCACACGTAGCACCTTACCTGTAAATTTCTGGCAATGTTACAACTTCTCTTACTGGTAAGTATCCAAGACCGATTTACCAGTACTTTTATAACTGTTCACACATGATCTCTTAACATTATTTTGCCATTAATTTACTAGTAAAGGCAGCATGTGTGAATGGAGCTATTGTCTTTTGGCTGGTGTTATTATACAGAAATGGAATTTTGGCTGTAGTCATATGTTAAAATTGTACTGTAGTTAAAGTAATTGCTACAATTTATAGTCTATCATTCCAATAAAATTACTGCATGTCTGTCCAAGGTCAGTGTGTTTTTACAGTAACAGCAACGTTTCTACCTGTTCCCTGTTTTTATATTTATTTTGCATGTATGGCAAACACGTTCTTATATTCATTGGTTGTAAATATGCTTGTATTGCTCTACTGGTGATTTTACTGTATGGGAAAATTGCATTTCACGGTGTGATCATTGAATGATGGTGTAATATTTTCCTCAAGAGTGATTAGCATTCTTATTAGTTTATTATAGTAATAGTTTGTTTTTGCTACTTTTTAAAGACAAATTAAAAAAATTCATATTTCAGCAGTAGCCATTCTGTAAATTTCTTTGTTTACGTAAACTTTTTGTCTGTCTGTCACAGATGCCCATGATGCCCATACTAATGCCCATGATGAGGACAAACTAACAAAATTATGATTTTCACCTCAGAATTTGCTATTGGCTAAGAATTTATAAGTATGCTATTTGCATGGTTGAGATTGTATCTGTCAGTTGGGTTTTGTGTGTAGCGGAACTTGCCTTTTGCTGTTTTGCAGATGGTTTTGGAGGACGTGGCAGAAGGTCTTCAGATTACTATGAGTCAGAGCGAGAGGACTTCCCTCGAATATTTGTGGCAATGTTTGACTACGACCCCCTGTCGATGTCTCCCAACCCTGATGCTGCAGTGGAGGAGCTCCCCTTTAAAGAGGGCCAGGTCATAAAGGTTAGACCTCAAATGACAATGTTTTCAATATGTTTTTATTAATTCAGTATCTACATTTTATTATTATTATTATAATTTTCTGTTCCATTCTTAGTCTAGTTTAGACCATCATACCTATTATTTCCTATCACTTTCTTACTTTAATAGAAATTTGCACATTGTTTAGCAGAAAAATTGATATAAGGTGAAAAATGGAATAATTTAACACTAGATCAGATATATACTGTAAGTGCAGCACATTACAGACAGTTTAGAAAAGTGCATTGACATGGTCCTGCTGTGTTGTACAGGTGTTTGGAGAGAAGGACACAGATGGATTCTATCGGGCGGAGATCTGTGGCCGCAGGGGGCTCATTCCCTGTAACATGGTGTCAGAGATCCAGGCCGACAACGATGAAATGATAGACCAGCTGCTCAAACAGGGTTTTCTGCCACTTAACACCCCCATTGAAAAATTAGGTACACACTGTTTCATTTTTAAAAAGCGGCTTATGCTCACCCATTGACTTGTACTTCATTTTCTCTTTTCTAAAATCTTTCAATGATTCTGATTTGTTTTAGATTAACTTGGTGCTAGTCTGTAAACCCTCTTCTCCTATTAGATATTTCTTGCTTTTTTAATACAAGGTTTAAATAGAGTCTCGTTAAACCCTGTTCTTTCCTTGCTTTTATTCTTTCCTCTCTCTCTCTCTTTCTCTCTCTCTCGCTCTTTCATTTTCTGCTTCCTCATTCTTGTCAAGTGAGCTGTAATAGGTTCAAAGACGGCCGCTCAATTAACCGCAGGTCTCTGAAATCCAAGAGAGGTTTGTGTCCTCTTCAGAGTTTTCTCAGAATGTCTTCATCAGTTATCTCATTCAAACCTTTCTCTTTCAGTTAAGTGTCTTCTCATAGCTCACACCTCAGCTTTCTTCAACACTTGAATAAAATTCAATTGCAAACATGATTTATTACATTTCACCCCTTGACACTTCAAAGAAATGATAAAAATCTACTTCTACTGGATTTACAGTGGAATACAAAAGTCTAAGTGAACAGTTTTATTTTTTTGTTAGAATTTTTTATTTATAAATACATGAATTTCAGAATTACTTAGTATTTGGTATGTGCTTTAATAAGCCTTTAATAAATCCTAATAAAACTTTTGATTTGTTTACAGGTTTAAATGGAATTTTAAATTTAAATTCTTTTGCATGCTGGGCCACCTACTGTTTGCTATGATCCCAGTTTATTTATTTCAGAATAGTGGATATTGGGATTAGATATTCATAACTGTTTACATAGTACATACTAAACGTCTTATATATGTATTTTCTGTTTATTTTGATTCAGAAACTG
>JAZGTJ010021240.1:0-10001 GCA_036877575.1 Botia almorhae
GTATGGAGGAACCACCATCACCATCACTGGCTCTGGGTTCAGTTCAGAGCTAGCAGACAACAATGTGACTCTGGGTAAGATGACAACACAGAACCGAAAACAAAATGCCAATTATTTACAGAAAAAAGTGAAGTGTGTAATTTAAACATTACCACGTGGGGCAGCCGTGGCCTAATGGTTAGACTCGGACTTGTAACCCAAAGGTTGCAGGTTCGAGTCTCAGGTCTGGCAGGGATTGTAGGTGGAGATTGTGAATTACCAGCACTCTCTCCACCCTCAATACCACGACTGAGGTGAGACCCTTGAGCAAGGCACCGAACCCCCAACTGCTCCCCGGGCGCCGCAGCCCACTGCTCCGGGTGTGTGTTCACGGTGTGTGTGTGTTCACTACTGTGTGTGTGCGCACTTGGATGGGTTAAATGCAGAGCACAATTTCCGAGTATGGGTCACCATACTTGGCCTCACGTCACGTCCTTTCCTTTCCTTTATTGTTAGCAACACCAAACATAATGCCTTTGTTTTTGTCTGATTAGTTGGACAAAGATTGCAAACACTATTGGTTCCATCAATGACTTTTTATGTAGTTATCGTTTTGTTTCAATCCATGAGAAAACATTGAAAACTATGATGGAAATTATTCGTTAACAAAATGAACACTAGCTGTGGGCTGGTTAAGATGTGTTTAATATTGACAGTATTTCCAAATATTTACAGTACTGTAGCTACATCTCTGAATGATATAATAAAAGACCTCCAAACAAACATACCTCACCTTTAAGTCACACTTTTCAATACTCCAGAAAATGGCTGTAGCTGTATTATCACAGGACTCAGCAAAACTGTTTTTCACAGGAGACACACAATGTCAAGTAACAGATGCTTCAGACCATCAACTGATGTGTGTAACCCAGTCTACAGAAAAAATATACACCGTGACAAACCAAGGTTTCCACCCCGGTAATATCTCATTATTATCTCTTTCTCTGTTACGCACATAAACTAAGACAGATAATAAAAGTACTATTGATGCCAATAAAATACCAGGATATTCCAGAGCACCATGTGTTTTTTAACAGTCTTCTTAGGCCTACATTTACTTAAGAAGCAATGCTTCTAAATATATTAAGACTTGTTTTCAGACAATACATCTTGAATTAAGTTAAATTAAGTTTTTCTTACCTTGCTGACAGCATGTTAAGCATTAAGCTTAACAGATGTTTGGTTTGTATGCTTTGTGCTTAAAACTGCTAATGGGACACAAATTAAAATTAAATTCAATATATATTATCAGTAATTAAGTGTTATTTATTTTTGTGTGTTATTTATTAATTATTTTGTAATTACATGAAGCTGTTTGCATGCATGCACATTTGACTGTATGTGTATGCACACCCTTTATTATATTGCGTGTGTTCAGTGTATGGTCAGGGCTACGCCTGGAGTCCAGCTGCATTAATAATCTCAGTGGGGGACACAGTGGCTTGGAACTGGGAGGCACCAGCTTTTGTGACTCATGTGGGCTTCAGGGTCGTCAGTATGTCTAGTCCCAGCAGTACTGATTTTGATCATGAAGGACAAATGTTTAAGAGTGGAGACAACAAAACTACCAAAGGTACAAAAACATTCTAATTTATTATAAACTGTTTCGGTTTTTAAAATCATCCCTTCACGTCCACACACCCTACCTAAGTGCAGTTTACTTTTAGGTTTTTGTATTCAAATCGTTGGTAAGAAGCACATGTTGAAACCTCTTGAATTGGTCTAGACAACTGGTTAAACAGAACTACTACTGCTCTGTGTTTTTGTTTATCTTTCTTTCGGCTCTTAGGGTTTTTCACCCATCGTTTCACATCTCCTGGAGTTTATTACTACAGCAGTGGTTACACTGACTACTATAGTCAGAATATGCAGGGCGTCGTGACTGTCAGGCCTCTGGAGGACAGAATTGTTGGGCTTCAGGTGTCTGTAGCTGGAATACAGGCCTCGATAAATTTAGGTACAACAGCAACACTTTCATTACAGTTACAAATGTTGAAGCTGCAGGGTGTAATTACCAATTTACCTCGCGCCAACAAACAGTATTGCAAAAATAGCAATTGTTTTCAAAAACATGCTTGACAAACTCACCAACATCCATTGGTTGGACAAACACGTAGTCCTTCCTCTAAACACACAGGTCGGTCAGTGACAGGTTGGTCAGGATAATTAGTTATGATGGCACCACAGTGTTTAGTCTTTCCAGGAAAATCTTCATATGGCTTGCTTGTAGTTGTCTCTGTATTTTAAGCTTGGATAGTAGAAAGTATTAACACCAAAAACATTACATACAACAGCTTTAAGCTATGATTGGTTTTGTGAGGAATCGGTAATGCCGTGCAACCTTCATTCATTTTTGTCCTCCACAGCCTCAGGGCAAGGGAACTCATCTAAGTTGGGGTGTGCGGCCATTTTTGACTGTGTCCGAGATCTGACTTCAGATGATCTGTCCTTCAGTTTTACTTCCTGTGCCAGTCCCACTGTGGAATACATTACTCCTGACCACGGTACCACCCATGACATCATCAACATCCAGGGAACTGGCTTCAGCAACAATACCTGTGCAAATGAGGTGAATTTCAGAGGTCAATATGACCAAGAGAAAAAGTGTAAAAATTATACTTTATACTTTTGTAACGTTTTTATCTTTTTGTCTGGTTTCCCTTTGGTAACCAAAGGTCAAAGTTGGAGGTCATCCGTGTCAGATCATCAGTAGCACCTCCACTGAGATTAACTGCAAACTCAGTCCTGACAGTGGTGCTCCAGTGGGCACCCCCCTACCTGTAACCGTCCGAGTCAACAACCTGGGAACTGCCATCATGACAATGGTGAAAGAGAAGGACCGCAGGTTTGCGATTCTACCTGTGGTTGATTCTGTCTCTCCCTCTGTGGGCAGTTTGACCGGCCACACACGTCTCTTGATTTCTGGTTCTGGTTTCTTGAATGCATCTGTTATGGTAGCAAATGTTCCATGTATTGTGGTTTCCAAGAACTACACCCATGTAGTGTGTGACACCTCACCATCTCAGGCCTGCAGAGGAAATGTTGTGGTTTATGGTAACACAATCCCGTCCTCTTGTAGTTCTAATTGCATGTTTGAGTATTTGGAGTCTGTTGCACCAGTTGTCTCCGGTGTGTCCCCTGATGCCGTTACTGGAAACTCTACACATGTTCTAGTCACTGGCAGTGGCTTTGGGAACAATACTGCCGATCTGAGGGTGTTTGCTGATGATATAATGCTGGAAGTCACAAAGGTTACAGATAACAACATCACACTTGTGGTTGGTGCGCTACCCGCTGGCACACATGGTCTACATGTAGTGGTTATGAGCAAAGGTCTCGCCAAAGGAATCTTTACTCTAACCAGCACACCAGAGGCCACCATCCAACCAACATCTGGTAGCATTGGTGGTAGAACTTCACTCGTGATCAGAGGAAATGGCTTTGTGGAAGGAAATACCACCGTGATGCTAGACAACCTGCCCTGCTGGATTTTGGAAGTGACCCCTTACAGAATAAAGTGTGTGACACCTCCTCATGCAGAAGGACTGGTGCAGGTGGATATTTGGGTGCTTAACACCGAGTACCCACAACAAAATTATAACTACTCCATTGAACAAACTCCAAACATCAGCTCAGTGAGTCCTGTAACAGGTAAGATTCAGTTTAAAAAGAATGCAATTCCCTGTTTGTGCTACAGTCATAAATGTTACCTCAATTATGCGGCTTATGTGTGTTACTTTTCCAAGCAATCAAACTGATTTTAAAACTCCATAGCAACTACATAGCAATACAGCAAACATCTGGCATCTGTCTTTGATGTTGCAACAAAATCACCATCATATAGTACCAAGTGTCACTATTTACCTGTTTTATAACCAGCTCCACTGGTTTAAATAGTGTTGTTACACCATATTCTGGTGCTACTTTTACTTGATTACCAATACTAGCTCATCTAGTCAGGTGATAACAATGCTGCTGACATCTTTTCCTCACAGGTCCTGTGGGAACACAGATTACAGTGTCTGGTTTAGGCTTTGGCACAGATGCAGCACTCGTCTCAGTGGAAATTGCTGGTGTGAAGTGTAACGTG
Organism: Botia almorhae; assembly: GCA_036877575.1. NCBI lineage: Eukaryota > Metazoa > Chordata > Actinopteri > Cypriniformes > Botiidae > Botia > Botia almorhae. Next base: position 4,130 of record JAZGTJ010021240.1, read on the forward strand.
ACATCCATCACAGACACACAGCTGCTGTGCACCGTCGGGGAACATGCAGGAGGAACGTTTCCAGTTACGCTACACCATCAGGTCAAAGGTCATGCCTTGACCCGGTCTGTCTTCAGCTATGAGCTGCTGCTGACAGGGGTCACACCAAATGAAGGTAATCAAAAAACACTAAATCTAACATATGGTTTTATTCAGAACTTACATCTAAATTCAGGAGAGGATCTTAACGCATCAGATTCATCAACAAAAAAGCATTTATTTCCTGTTAAGCCCCAATCATGTTAATATTTTGTATATTGTTGTGCCTAGAGTATGTTGTTTGTGTAATATAATCAAACACTAAAATGTATTAATTAATGTTTAAATTTTTGTCTCATGTTGTACTTTTTAAATGTTGGGCTGTCATAGTCTGATGTAAAGATGGGTTCTGAAGCAAAACCAGATGAGACCAGACCACATTTGTCTAACACAATATGTTACCAAGTACTCACAGTTACACCCTTTGTCCTGTATTGCTTCAGGAAGCTATGCTGGAGGAGCTGTTGTTGCCATTAAAGGCTCTGGATTCGACCCAAACTCCACCAGAGTTCTCATCTGTAACACAGAGTGTAGTGTGAACCCACAGACATCCACATCTACTCAGCTGCACTGTGAAGTCCCATACAACAATGGTATGAGTTACTTTCTCAAAAGCAGCGCATGTGTGTCTTGAAATGCTTGGCTTGTACAACAAACCATATCTTGTATCTAACAAATCTATCATTGTACATCAGAATTAATTTGAGGTGTAACACAATACACTTATTTCACGATTCAGTACACAATACTTGCCTCACAATATGATAGTATCACGATGTTTTAAACAGTGTTAATTTTGACAGCAAATTTAAAAATTAGTTAAGCTTCCATATCTATGTAACGTTACATCCCAAAAAATATGTATTATTGTTTTGTGAAAAGTATGCCAGTAAACGGTAAAACAAGTCACAGATGATCTGAGATGAATACAGATCTGTGTGTATACATGTAATGTTTCTCTCTTGCAGGAAATGAAACAGATCAGGTCTGCACAGTTGTGGTGATGAATGGAAATGATACGGTCAATCTCACAAATGGCTACACATACAGATCCTCTTTAACTCCCATGATCACTAATGTCAAACCACGCAGAGGTGGAACAGCTGGTGGCACCAGACTCACGATTACTGGCTCAGGATTCAGGTGCACAACAGACCAGATCTACTTGTACTGCAAACCAAAAACGTGCCATTTAGTAATGTGAAGTGTGACGAATGATATACTGTGTATATGATGAATTGAAAACATACAGCTGTAACACCAACCCTAAAAAAAAATGTCTGCATTCCAAAATGCATTCTAAAATGAAAGTAAAGCTCTTATCTTGCACAACCTTATTTTTTACACCCAGAATTAAAAATAGCATAGCCTCACAACATCAACTACCTAAGCAATGAACTGGTTTCTGCAACCTTATGCTTATTTAGCCCATCCATTGTTTTTATACTGGCTTTTCCAGCTTCTCATGACGTGAAACTTTAGGAAAGATTTTGTTTAATGAAAGCAATTACAATAGCAATTTTAAGTACTTAAGAAATATTTTCTTAACTACAGTACTAGTGCCTTCCCTACAGTTTATACATTTGTTAATTCCAAACTTTTCTTGTCACCTGTAGGTCAAACGCTAGTGAAATTACCGTGACAATTGCAGGATCTGTCTGCGACATCCAGTCAGCCAATGAGACGCAGATTATTTGTGTGACCAATGCTCAACCAAAATCCCAAGAAACAAAAGTTCGAGTCCTGATAGGGAACAGAGGAATCGCCAGAATGGTAACATCAAGGCCATTTAACATTAGACAAGAATATTCAGTATCAGATAATTGGACCATCTCAAAAAATAACTACAAACTAATCAAAAAGGTTTAAAACACCTGGAAATATCAGCCAAAATCTAACAAGCCAAATCATGACGCACCTAAAACTAACAACTACAACTACATACTGTAACCACATACTAACATACAAGCAAGCAAATCTTTGTTTTTCAAATGATCAATTATAAGTCATTAAAACATCAAACATTCAGCATGTAGTGTTACAGCCATTGCTGGAGATGTTTGTCCTGTTTTTCAGGACCATGCTGATTTCTTCTACATTGACGTATGGTCATCTCCCTATACATGGGGTGGCCTCTCCCCTCCTGAGAAGGGCACATTTGCTGTAATAACTCCAGGACAGACCATCCTGTTGGACACCAGCACCCCTGTCCTAAAGATGCTCCTTATCCAAGGTATGTTCATTTAGACAAATATTATGATTTTAAATCTATACCTAAAAGATTCAATTGTACAATACAACTGTGAAAGAGTGAAAGAGTACAACAATGTAGAAGAAACTGAGATAATAAAAAACATTTACATTATATACATAACTTGTGAAGACGAAAAATATGAGTTTTTAGTTGTTTCTTGAAAATGGCAAATGCCATTCTGATGGAGATCACCAACCGGGCAGAGTGAAAGAAAGAGTCCGGGAAAGTGATTTCTTTCCTTGTTGGGACGGAACCACAAAGCAACGTTTGTTAGCTGTACGCAAATTTATGGTGGGCACATAAGTGCGAAGAAGTGAGAGCAGGTAGGGAGCTGCGGATCCAGTAGTCACCTTGAAGGGAAACATCAGAGCCTTGAATCTGATGTGAGCAGCTATTGGCAGCCAGTGCAACTGAATGAACAGTGGCGTGATGTGTGCCGTCTTGAATGGAGAGATGGTTGAGCCATCAATCTGAAGTGAGAAGTTGTGAAGAAGAGATGGGTAGAGTGGAACCATAAGCATTTCTGTTTTGGCAATGTTGAGTTGAAGGTGATGGCCCTTCATCCAACACGATATGTCCGTCAGGCAGGCTGAGATGCAAGTCGGTACCGTGGGATCATCAGGGTGGAAAGAGATGTAGAGCTGGGTGTCATCAGCATAGCAGTGATAGGAAAAGCCATGTTTCTGAATGACAGATCCTAGAGACGCCATGTAGATTGAGAAGAGGAGCGGTCCAAGAACTGAGCCCTGCGGCACCCCAGTGTCTAGGTGTTGCAGGTTGGACACCTCTCCCCTCCAAGACACCCTGAACGACCTGTCAGAGAGGTAAGAACTGAACCACCGGTGTGCAGTACCTGAAACGCCCAGTGATTCGAGCGTGTCAGGAGGATCGGGTGGTTAACAGTATCAAAAGCGGCTGACAAATCCAGCAGAATAAGAACTGATGATTTGGAGTCCACTTTAGCCAGTCTGAGGTCTTCAACAACCGAGAGCAGTGCAGTCTTAGTCGAATGACCTTTCTTGAAGCCGGATTGGTTGATATCCAAGAGGCTGTTCTGGGAGAGAAAGGCAGAGAGTTGACTGAACATGACTTTTTCTAAAATCTTGGCCATAAATGGAAGCAGGTATACTGGTCTGTAGCTGGTCTGTAGTGTTGGATCTAGATTAGGTTTCTGTAGCAGTGGGGCTACCCTAGCCTGCTTAAATGAAGTGGAGAAAATGCCAGTGAGAAGAGTTGTATTAATTATATGAGTAATGAAAAAAATCACCACATGAGCTGGTGTGACTGCTGGAGAAATGGCTTGTAAAAGATGAGATGGAATAGGATCAAGTGGGCAGGTGGTAGGATGGCTAGATGACATGAGTTTGGAGACCTCAGAGTCAGAGAGCTGAGAAAAATAAGTGAGTGTTTGTGGTGTTGCAGGTGTTATAAGGATGTCAGTATGAGGTATGGCAAATTGAGCATTGATTGTTGCAGTTTTGTTGAGGAAGAATGTAGCTAAGTCATCAGTAAGGAGTGATGAAGATGGAGGTGAAGGAGGAGGACAGAGGAGGAAAGAAATGTTTTAAATAGCATGCAGGAGTTAGAAGCGTTGTTAATTTTGTGATAGAAATATGTCTTTTTAGCAGTAGTGACAGCAGCAGAGAAGGAAGCCAGAAGAGATTGATAAGACATAAGGTGTGCAGTGCCATTTGTCTTGCGCCACAGGTTGTCTGAATGAATCATGGCTTCATTCATCATCACTGGAATTACTATCATTGTAAAAGCATAAATATTAATTAGATTAATTTTTTCTTATCAATTCAGGGATGCAAATGGGTAAGGGTGTGCCTTAATTGGACATTGCCTTATAATCTTGTATGTCCACAGCTGTATCTTTTCACAAAAGAAAAACATATTGTTTTAACAACATTTAAAAAAATAAGTATATTCAGACAAAATCTAATGTTATAAAGGTGAAGTTATGAAGCTATGCACAGGCTATTTAAGCTGATCAGACGGCAATGCTAAGCTAAAATGCAAAATGTTTGCCTTCTCTCATCAATCCCACATCTTAGACCATCGTTTTTAAAGTAAAGGCTGTGAATAAAGCTGTACTTTTCAGACAACCAATCCTTTGTTTACCCTTGTGAGATCATTGTGTATATTAGGCGAAAAAACAACACAATCAGCCTCAAAAAGGTGAATTTTATGTGTGCATCTGTGTTACTTAAGGTCAAATAATCCTAGGCCAGCTGACCAATACATGTTATTCACTGGTGGGTGATGAATGTTACCTCTCTTTAAAGGTGGGCGACTGATTTTTGATGAGGCAGATATTGAGCTACAGGCAGAGAACATTCTGATCACAGATGGTGGAGCTTTGCAGATCGGAACAGAGCAGCAGCCCTTCCAGCATAAGGCCATTATTACACTGCACGGACACCTGCGGTCTAAAGAAATTCCTGTCTATGGTGCCAAGACCCTGGCTGTCAGAGAGGGGGTGCTGGATCTGCATGGTATGCTTGCTCAGTACAGTATTAACTATGCTTAAAAAAGCTAAGAATACACACCTGATACATAGTATATATGTATATAACAGAGGGTCGAGGGTCATCCAGGTACTGTAAGTCATCTTGACCTTATAAATAACTTGACAAATTAACAAATAAACGTAATCTAACTATACCTAATTATTTACATCCACCCCATCCCCCTGACCACAACCGACTGGTGTGCGATGTTTGCTGCTTACTGAGGACAGAATGTATGATAATAGGGCTCAGACTGACATCATGTATCTGTCATCATGTATGGATGAATACCTGACTCATACTGAGACACCGTTTCAGATTTATGGACATGATTAAAAGAGCGGTGGGGGTGACAGTGGATTGTTATCATTATAGGGTGGCTGTTAACGCACTACAGACACACATCTATGTCCAAACAACATGTTCATGTGAATTTTGCATAACAGGCCCCCATTAAGTTTTAACAATAATCCTGCGTCTCCAGGGATCCCAGTACCTGTACCGTGGACTCGACTTTCCCAGACTGCAGAGAATGGCTCCAGCACTTTGACAATGGTGAATGCCGTCACCTGGAAGACCGGAGATGAAATTGTCATTGCTTCCACAGGGAACAGGTACAGTACACATGTACTACCAAAGCTGGAGAAAAACAGTTTTAGCTTGATTTTATTGTATCTGGTGACTCACTATAAAAGCCAAACCAATTCAGGGTAGTAACCTGAGATGAGGGAATAATTTTAATACAAGCCAAATACACAAAGAAAAGTAAAAAGTGGCGCTGGACTGCTGAGAACTGCTGGGCAAAATCCTCGACAGCGTCGCCGAAGAGGCCTCCTTGGGAGATGGGGGCATCCAAGAAACAGGCCTTGTCCGCGTCCCCCATCTCCGCCAGGGTCAGCCATAGGTGTCGTTCCTGGACCACTACCGTGACCTTCGTCGCCCGGAGGGCAAGGTCGGTCGCTGTGCACAGTTCCTGCATCAACCCCGGCTCAGAACTACCCTCATGGAGCTGCTTGAGCGCCTTGGC
>JAZGTJ010021241.1:0-10000 GCA_036877575.1 Botia almorhae
CAAGATAAGCTTTTATTATGTGCATTTCAAATATCGGCTGTTGTAGAGATATATTCTACGTGTTCAAATGTCTTTTTGAGTTCGGGATTCATTCTGCCATACTCTGCGTCTATGTACTTTGAAAGTATTTTTGCATGGTGGGCTTACCCCCTCTCTTGCGGGTATTTTCGCAATGATTGCCCGGAAAGAATTCGACTCAACTGTGGACAACGGCAGCATGTCCTCAACTATATATCTAGATATTTTGTTTAATTCTGTCTGAGTAATAAGTGTTTGCGGTGGAGAAAAATCAAGTTTTAGTTGCTTTGATGTCGTGGCTTCATCTCCTTTGGTAGCAGAGCTCACGTTATCACCTGCGTTCTTAGCCACTAATTTTGTGGCGGCATGTGACGATGTGAGGTGCTTCAGTAGATTAGAATTACTTGTCACCGATGCAGAGAGACTCTTTTTTTCCTGGGCATAAGTTGCACGTTACATAAACATTTTTGCCTTTCATCTCAGCGAGGGAAAAGTAGTGCTTATACTTCCAGTTTGCAAAAGCTACCTTTGAACTTGTTGGACTTGCCATCGTTGTGACTCCTGGATGTTGGTGTGTGCGACTGACCGTGCGTGTGCTTGTGTGTGAACACCCGCACTACTCTGCCTCTGATTGGCAAACAATGGAAATTTACTCAATCTAAGCCAATCATCATGTTCTCAGTTACACCACGTTTACAGACAGTGTTCTCAGTTATAGTAACGCACATTTTGTTGTCAGTAACGGTAACGGCGTTGTAATGGGGGAAACAGTCATTAGTTTGATTACTTGTTACTGAAAAAAGCATCGCCGTTAGTAACGCCGTTTATTTATAGTGCCGTTATTCCCATCACTGATCATTTCACAACAATTGTGAATATTTTGGTATGGACAACACTTGGTAACCACTTTGTAAGTGATTGTTTAGGGTTTTTCTATTAGTGAAAAGTTTAAATATTTTATTGTGGCTATTCATCAGTTGATGAACATATGGCCTAGTTCTCATTTCCTATAATTTAGGCTGCATTTACACTGGCACAAAAAATTGTTTTATTAATGTTTATTTGCTTATGAGCTCATTTACACGTATTTTTATGGCTCTGGAAAGTTTATGCATTTTAGCTTAAATCATAGTAATGACTGTGGTGCAAGTTATATTACTGTACTATACACCAACACTCGGGGAAATTAGGAAAGGAGCATGTAGAGTGTAAACATGAGCGAGTTTGAAGTATGTTAACAATCATTTATACAAAATGTGAATAAAGTAAAATATATGTCAGATCACATACAGGGCCCTACAATAAAAATATTGACAGTAAAGACAAAATTGTTCTCTTTGCTGTTAAGTCAAGAAATCTGTAAATATGATTAAAATATGAATGAGGAAAAAATACAATGTCAATTCATTATTGGTTGTTTCAACACACGTTTCAACAACTAGGAATAACAGCACTTTCAGAGCTGCATTCCCATATCTAATGTAAGCATAAGTATTGAGACAATTGGCTCACAGGTGTTTCTAAGTGATCAGCCATGTCCTGTTGCATTAATCGTTCACAGATTAAAAGCAGGGAATGTGTAGTATCAGTTATATCGATTGCAGTCTAATCTTTTTTTTGTGACAACACACATAAACCAATATGAAGCTGAGGGAACTGACTGAAAGAAAAACAAGCAATTTCGATGCTAAAAGAAAAGAGGAAATCAATTAGAGCTGTAGCACAAGCATTAGGCATGGCATAATCTTCAGTTTGGAATGTCCTAAAAAAGAAAGAAACCACTGGCAACTTCAGCAAGCAACAATGACCAGGTCGTCCAAGAAAAACAACAACAATTAATGACAGACAAATCAAAAGAGCTGTGAAAAAGAACCCTAAAGTAAGTGTCAGTGAAATCACCAACAACCTACAAAAAGCTGGGGTGATGGTCACACTATAATTAAACAGTTGTATGTGTGGGAACAGACCAGTTGGCACAATGGCATGGTAGGTGACCATCGATCAGAGCCCCACACTTGTAATTGCAGGTGGATTTTAGTGGTCCTCATTGCTTGGCGTACTGGCTAGAGGATAATCTCCATGAGGTTCAGTTCTGCCTCAGCTTGGGAGTCTTTCTATCCATGGTTCCACTTGAATGTTTGAGGGGATACACCTGAACACTTGTCCAAAGCCTCCTGCATTCCTTTGATGGGTATAGTGGAATTCTGTCCATAGCCAGGCTTGATAGTTGTTCTTGTGGCTGGGGGGGATATCAGCCTTGATCTCACTCACGTCGCCTCACTGTGACTCAACACTGCAGTTGGAACCCTGTTAAACATTGGGGTCAGCAGTGGCAGCCACCAGCAGGGCTTCCAAAAAACAGCTTGGTGCACCGGTTTTGTCCACTCAGTCCAAAAGTTCAGCTTGGGTGACATCATCTGCAGTTGGGTGGGCATGTGGTTAATATCGGCCTCTGCGTGCATCAGGGTGGTCTGCGTCCATCCCCCACCAGCCTAGCTGGCTTGTGAGCCGCGATTTGATAATGTACTTGGTAGACATGGCAGTCGAGTCAGATATACATTTTCTGGGTGTGTGTCCTGCAGTTGGTGATCAGGAGCCCAGGTTGCTCCTTCAAAACAATGTCTGATGCAAGACCTGGTGACACAACATCTGGTTGAGGCCAGTAAGCCACAGCAGCATCCTGGTGACAGAAAAGAAAAAAGCAAAAGGGTCAGTGGTGAAAGATGTTAGCTGCTCAGAACCATCTTTCACTCAGCCTTTTCACGCTGGGATGTTTTTCTGGAAATAAAATCGTAAGGAGGGAGTTTGATCTAATTAGTACTACCCTATTTCTCTTGCCCAGAAGCTATGTGTCCTTTTGATGAACCCATTTGAGGATTGTTTCCCGGGCCCCATGCTAATTCTGATTCTTTATGCAAAAAAATCAGTGTTTGCAAAAAAAATTGTGTTTGTCCACAACCTAATCTCAGCTGTGAAGTGTGAAGCTCTGTCTAAGCTAACTGTCAGTGGCAGTCTAAAGGAGTCGTCGTGAACAGACTGTCAATGAGAATCAATGAGTCAATTAAAATGTCCCACTTCAGGTCCTGCAAGATGGTGGTGCCCAGGAACTTGAATGTGGCTGCAGTGGAGTCACTGATGTCCATGATGTTGAGAAGAGGGAGAGCAGGGGGGTTTCTCTTGAAGTTCACTATCATCTTCACAGTTTTGAGTGTGTTCAGCTCCAGGTTGTTGTGAATGCACCAGACAGCCAGATGCTGAACCTCTTGTTTGTAAGCGGACTCGTCGCTGTTCTGGGTAAGACCGTAGTGGATGACTGGATGACTGTAGTGTCATCTGCAAACTTCAGGAGTTTGACAGAGGGGTCTTTAGAGGTCATTTTATTTAGAAGAGTATCTGGGATAATGGTGTTTAAAGCGGAGCTGAAGTCCACAAACAGGATCCTTGCATAAGTCCCTGGTTTGTCCAGATGTTGGAGGATGTAGTGCAATCCCATATTGACTGTATCTCCACAGACCTGTTTGCTCGGTAAGCAAGCTGCAGGGGCTCAGCAAGGGTCTAGTAATGTCCTTCAAGTAGGCCAACACAGCCTCTCAAATGGCCACATGATGTTAAAGCAACAGGTCTGTAGTCAAGATGGATAATAGCTGGACAGCACAGGCTTTGAGGCAAGCTGCTGAGACACCATCTGGGCATTTGGCTTTCCTTATCTTTTGTTTTCTGAAGACTTTGCGTACATCATCATCACAGATCTTAAGAACAGGCTGAGAAACAGCAGGAGGGAGGGAGGGGAAGGGTTTTGATGGCTGTGTTGTGAGACGGTCAGAGTGGGTATGGGTTGTCGGACCAGGCTTTTTAAACCCACAGTAGAACTCATGGAGAGAGTTTAAAAAGTCTTTGTTTGTGTGTGTGAGGAGTTGTAGTTCGTCTGATTTATTTGCTAGGGAGCAGATTCGCCATATGAATGCTCTGCAGCAGAGTCCTAAAACCGCTCTGTCGGAATTTTTACAAGCACACCAGCCAGGAGTGCTTGTATAGGAGTGCAGCTCCTCAGACTAAAATGTCCAGTAAAACATCTGAATGCTCAAACGTTGGCAGAAAGTTATTTGGTGTGCTATTTCTGATGTCCAGGAGTTTGTTTTTGTAAAGCTGCCCTAAAAGACAAGACAAACAAACAAAAATAGTACAAGTACCAAGGAACAACAAACCGAGGCTGACATGTACGGCGTCATCTTGATCACATCTTGTCATCAGGTATAAACCAGAGGATGTTGTCCATAACACACCATGTGCTTGATGTTTAGATTTTGAGGTTGGAGGTGTGAAACAGTAGATTGAAACAGTGAAACAGTAGAATCTTTACCAGGTTGTTTTGAGTGCCCTTTCACTTTTTTCCAGTGGACAAGCATGCCATGTTCAGTCCTGATGGCAGCAAGTACTTAGAACAGGTGTTGATGTTAGTGTTGGACTCTGTAATAAATGTATTGGGATTAATATTAAATTTTGTTCACAAATTAAGCATTCTTCACCGAAGATGTAATTATTTATGAACAAGTTAACAGATCTATTCTCCACCATCCCCTATGTAGGGGAAACAAATATTATTCCAAATGGGAAATACTAATAATTGATTAGAATTAATCAATGATTTTGGGTAATCTTAATGCATTGATTTAACACTCTTATAGAGCATGTAGCAAAGATCAACAGGATTAGGGATTTCAGATTATAAACATGAACCACCACAACATCATGTGTCAGTCATGTGTAAATTCATTTGTAAGTTGCTTTGGATAAAAGCGTCAGCTAAATGACTAAATGTAAATGTGTGGTACAAACAGATTTTATTAACTGCACTAAAAACATACTACTCTATCATACACGAACACACAATACACATACAGTTTGGCGTTGAAAGAGGTTAAAGAAGGGTAAAGATTAGAATATAAGATTATTTGTAATTCAGCAGATCAACAGCCTGAACGAATCATCAGTTTCTTAATTCCAACACACCTCACTGAAAAGGCTAATGATACTGCAATTACTTAGACCAAGTATGATACTTTCATATCTTGCCCTTTGAAGGAAAGTGTCCTGATACAGTTAGTTCGGGCTCCAGTTGATCTTCGCTGGATGTTGTTTTGATTGAGAGAGAAAACCAGTTTGATGCAGAAGTCTTTGATGAATGGAAAGACTAGGCCGCAGTCTGGCACAAGCTGAGAGGTCTGCTGAGAACTACTTCTAGTTCAGCATTCCTATCCAGTTGACAGTCCTTAAAGGACTGTAGAAGGTGGCCAGTGGAAAGCCGAAGAGAGACAGAGAAAGAACAAAAGACCAGAAAAGACCAAAAGAAGCACTTGTGTCCTTGAACACTGGACTTTGGTAAGGATGTAACCCCCTAAAGAGTTGTGTGATCCAATCAGATGTTGTCCTCAGAGGGAAAGCTAACTCTCTTTGTCTTCCAACATGCTGTTTTGCATATGGAATTTGATTGGATGTCAAGTTGGAAATCCTTAGAAATTTCATAACATTAATATAAACCAAAGTTATCAGAATGTTATGGACACAAATGTTAAGGATATGAAAAATGCAACTCATAGATGCTAAACGCAGGTACATGTGATCCTGATCAACAGAGTGGATCTAAAACAATTATTTAAATTTGCACAGAGGAGTATATATACAAACATAAACTATTAAAGACAAATAGCATTGGAAATATTGTATTATTGTAATATACATGTAAAGTAAATATGCTCACAAGTAAAACTGGTTCATTTGTGTGTTCTCAAAGGAAATGGAACGGGAGTGAATTTTTACATTTCTTTGGGTTGTAAAACAGTCTTAATTTTACGTTGCTATGGTCACCGGAGGCCTGGTTCCTTTTAAGAAACATTACAGGTTGGTAGTGGGTTTCTGTGATCACCTTTTGTGCTCTGATTGAAGTGGGAAATTGCTGAATGGCCCACACAGTGCAGAGCAGGGCTTTTTTTATTGCCAGACTATATGTTTTGGTGGGAGAAGTCTTGCTGGCATAGGTGATCAGGAAGTCGTGGGTTAAACACCGGTCATTCCACTTCTGGTACAAAGCGCAGATGCCCTTGGCAGTTACCATGGTTGACAGGCGAGTGTGAAACAAGAACCGTGCGCTTGACAGCAAAAGGAATGTCTGGGGTTTTCTTGGTGAGAGTGTTAAACAGGGTGAGGCTGATTGTTGAGCCATAGTGCCAGGATGTCTGTTACTGCCATGTTGTTTAGTTTTGTAACTTCCCTGATGTGAGGGCAGTAGCTGCCTGGGTCTTTGGTTGGTTGCAACATATAAAGGGGTGACTCTGGCACTTGATCTCTGTGACTTGGCAGTGAACTTCAGCTGGATTGGTTGACTGAAACGGAAGTGGTTCTTGCACTTAAGCCCATGTTTTTAACTGTTTAAAGCCTATTAGGGGCTCAAAACAGATGGTTCATGTCTATTCAGAATATCTACACAAGATTTATTAGACACATGGGGCCGATACTCAAGTGAATTGGAGCTATTTGTTCCAGTCAGACCTCAGTCTGACAGTATGGTTGCACATTCAGCATGTAGCTTTGTGGTTTGAGAGTCCGGTTCTGCCTCCTAGCTTCATTTAAGAGGTCTGCTCCAGCGTTGACAAGGGCTTCTAATTTTACCTCATGTTCCAAAGTGATGGCCCAAATGTGTCTGGCTACCCTCTTTTCACTCAGGTCTCCCAAGAGCATAAGGTGTCTCAGCTTATTCTGGGTGATGAGGGTCTGACTGAGGTGAGATCTGGGAACAAGGGTCATTTGGTGTCGGGATGGCTGGTTCAGTGGTGGAGAGGGTGTTGGCAGAGATCTAGGCATTGTTTTCAGCAGGAGTGTTATCTGAAGTATTGTTGGTTTTAGAAGCCAGTCTTAGTCATAAGGAGTCTGGTTTATCCTTTTTGTTCTGCTTGTTAGGCTTCTCCTGGATCAGCTCCTTTAGTATTCTCAGGATCTCTGCTGACTCTGAGGTGGATGCACTGAGAGGATAAACAGGATTTTAAACACACTTTTCAGAGGCAGCCTTATGGGCTAAGTCCCGCAACTGTTGAGTAGCTATATCTCCTAGATGGTGACTTATGAAAATATTTAACTTATGTTTTTCCAGCATAAGTTAAAGTACTCCATTCCTGGATCATTCCAGGCTCTGCAGGGCTTGCAAAATCGCTAGCCCGACGTCCCGGGGCTGTTGTCATCCAGTCGGGCAAAATGTGCCAAAATGTATTTCCGCCCTGCCTGTCGGGCTATCTTATAAGGAGGAAAAATAGATTGCAGTGCTTTGGCATTTTCTCACAAATTTGGTAATTATGTTGTATGTAATTTTCGGGCATCTGGGAGCCACTATCAATATGTGGGGTATTGAAATCGGGTTTGAATGCGTGCTCACTTTCAACTTTCACTTTCAATTCGAGATTGCGTAAACTGTACCAGTGACGCTCGTCATGGTAGTCATTTCTATCCTTGCATGGCAAGTGAAATCTCCCGCAGCAAGCTTAAACGTGATAGAGATTGCATTCGCAGTGGAAAGAATTGTGAAAATCACTGATAGTCGTGTGTGCGAAAATAAGGCGCGTGGAATTACGCAGCTATTTCAGTTCTGAAGTACTAAAAGCTGATGGAGATCTATGCCCTCAATGTCGAGTGGCATTTTCCTATCTGTGACTTCAGTAAATATTTCAGATTTAGAATCTGACACAGACTGAATTATGTTCTATATTGTTTTTACAAGTTCATAGTTCAAATTTCACTTCAGTTGAACCAAATATTTATATTAATGATTGTAATTAGAATATTACATACAATTGTTGTCATTTGTGTTTTGAAAATGTTTTTAATTGATGTTTTGTCACCTTTATAATGTTCTACATCAAAAATGTCTTTTTTTTATTTGGGATACTTTGGGCTTTTTACTTTTATTTGGGCTACCAAAATCTGAAGAGTGCCTGCCCGAAGGGCTAACAGGGATTTAGAAATTTTGCGAGCCCTGCTCTGATGTAGGCCCAATGAAGTCTGTTATATTAGGCTTCTGGAGTTTTGTGTCTGTGCTGCTTGGTGTCCATGGCAGCGACAAATCCCCTGTTCTGACTCTGGATCAGAAAACTCCTTGACGACGGCCAGTTGCCAGTACTCCCTTTTGACAGTGTGACTGCTGGTTCTGGAAGCTGCACACCTCTCGACTGGAAATGATCCTAAGATGATTCAGTGTCTTTTTGTTTACAGTATACAGTTGATTTGATAATGAAAGTGCAAAAGGGCATGAAGGACATTAGTTAACTCCTCTAATGGTTCCCCCCCAGGAGTAGCATATTTGAGAGGCCGTGGGACTCTATGGCAGCAGTCTAGCTAGGAATTCAAATAAGGCTTTGTAAGATAAGGGTGGAACATTGCTCACTTTATTATCTTCGTGCTAATAGAGGGTTTCATTGCTCTGATTAGTCAGTCAAAATAATATCAACACAAGATTTCTTCATTTTTATAGGGTCAGCTTTAGTATTATGAATAACTGCAGTTTTACTGTGGTCATTAACAGTGACAGTCATTGGTCAAAAGTGGCTGTTAAGGAACTTCACATCTTTCATTTACAAAAAAGTTGTTCTTGCTAAACACGTATTACAAAAGAAACAATTAATTGATGAATTAAAACTGGATTTTGCTCAGAAACAACAATTAAAACTGCTCCCATGTTCTCCACCAATATAATGTAATGTATTTTGGGGAAACTAAGTTTAGCCCAGAGGGAAAATATGCATAATTACTGGTAACATACACAATAACTACACTAAAGAAACAACGCACATTGCACAAATGAAATGCATGAGACGTAAAAGTAGTGAGCGAGGGGAGAGAGAGAGAAGAGTAAAGAGTGGCAGGATTAAATTGGCAATTCACTTTTGTATGAACCATCATTAGATAACAGTTTGGATACTTGAAATAAGCTTGGATGTGTCGAAATAAAAGTCAGGGTGCAGGTTGTGATGCATTCAAAAGTGACTTGGTGAAGAGGGCAGGACTGGCCGAAGTAACACTGCAGGAAAAGCGGTCTCGAAAAGTCAGGCAGGTCTTGAGGGGATGAAAGAATGGGCAAGCAAGCTAAGTTTGCTCTGTGTAATGGACATTTAACCCTGGATGTGTCACGCCCGTTGAGGGCTGTGGGCTGACGGATCAATAATGAGTAGTATTCATGATCAGGGATGTTTTTTGCCCTGCTTAAGACCTCATTTTCATGTTTTTGATGATTCTGAAAAGGTTTATGCTTTTAATTTAGATAGTAATGAGTGTGATGCAAGTTAGATTCCTGTACTATACACAATTTCTCAGGAAATTAGGAAAGGAGCATTTAGAATGTAAACATGACAGAGTTTGAAGTATGTTAACCTATGATTTATACAAAATGTGAATACAAGCAAAATACAAGTCAAATTACATATAGACACGATTATAGGTGAGGTAAAGTAACATGGGGAACTGTGTACAATAGGCAGGTGTGAAAAAATGCTGTAAACAAAGAATTCTTTCAAACATGGAAGTGTTAAACATTTATTTTCATAAATGAACAAAATGAAGTGAATAAACAAAAGAGAAATCTAAATCTAATAAATATTTGGTGTGACCACCATTTGCCTTCAAAACAGCAGCAATTCTTCTAGGTACACTTGAACACAGTTTTTGAAGGAACTCGGCTGGTAGGTTGTTCCAAACATCTTGGAGAACTAACCACAGATCTTCTGTGGATGTAGGCTTTCTCACATCCTTCTGTCTCTTCATGTAATCCCAGACACACTCAATGATGTTAAGATCAGGGCTCTGTGGGGGCCATGCCATCACTTCCAGTACTTCTTGTTTTTCTTTACGCTGAAGATAGTTCTTAATGTCTTCGGCTGTATGTTTAGGGTCGTTGTCCTGCTGCAGAATAAATTTGGGGCCAATCATACGCCTCCCTGATGGT
>JAZGTJ010021242.1:0-10000 GCA_036877575.1 Botia almorhae
ATGTGGAGGTAATTACAAAATAGTTCAGATGTTTTACAGAAGTCTGCCATTATAGTTCAAATGGCATTTGTTCTATATTCACATTTTTTGAAACGTCTTTTTGAAATAGAAACTGGACAAGGTACACAATGACACAGGTTCTGTTTTGTTCGTAGAACCTTCAAAACAACCTTCTTTAACAATTTTGTTACTTAAAGGAAATGTTACAGAAACATTCTTACAACCTAAAATTGGGTTAGCTGTACCACTGACTCAGCTATTGTATTGTATTAATGTTATTGCTTACACTTTTAAAAAATTGTTTGAAGTTTGGAACATTTTTTTGCAATAATGCTTTTGATACATTTGAGAGAACTTTTGGAGAACGTTAGCCAACATTCTGAGAACATTCCCTATTCACTGGTGAAGGGATGCCTAAATGTTTTGATATAGGGTTTGTTTAAATCTTTAACCATAACTATAGACAATAGCAATGCTTGCACAAAAAGGAACACTGTCCCAGACAACCCAACACTCCACTTAAACTTACATGCTACAAGTTGTGCAAAGACAAACTTCTCAGCCAATATATCTAAGCAATTCCTCATACAACAGTGTTTATATGTTCTGAACAAAGTCTTGAACAGACACTTTCGAGTTTGTCAGAGCATCAGTTAATCATGCATTATTCGCACACCAGAGTCGAGGAAAAATCATGCTCAAACGCTGTCACTTTAAATACGAAGCCATTTCATCAAATCTGGCCCAACAACAGTTTGTTTCTGTTTTCTGATGCATCCCACATCTCAGATGCAAAATTAATGTTTGATGTCAAACGCTCAAGTGTTTAACGCGCAGCGACAACGTGCCAACACAAAATCACATACATTTTCCCTCCCGTATCACCGAACGCCTCCATTTACTCCTCAAAGGCATTATTTCATGGTCCATCCTTAATGTAAATGTTTCCATTCCTTTTAAAATGAGACTAATGCGATCAGTTTCATGCAGGCCTCATAGTGAATCATGCAGTTGTGCTGGCTTTCTGCGAATATGTTTCACGCTAACAGCTGGATGCCTCTGTTCTCATGCTGTTCTTAATGTTGTGTCTCTGTTTTTCTGATCTCTGCTGCATTTTAAGCAGACAGTATTTTGTAGTTTTGTTTTGCAAATGAATAGACGATATTTTGTGCTTTCACGGTTTAGAAATACTACGCTTAAAATCTAAAATGTATCCTTCTGTTTCTTGGCTTGTAATTATTAAAAAAAGAACCAACCCGAAGAAATCTTCCTAGTTTTAAACCATTAATGCACTTGAACTCCATGGTGGTTTTGAAAAACCCAAGAGTAAAATCTGTAAATCAATTGTATTGTTCTATAGACCTTTTCTTTCCTGTCACTATCTCTGTTTCTTTTCCATCCAGATTGTAATCATAAGTGTTTATCAGCAGCTCAGGAAATGGCTTTCAGCACTAGCACAGATTGCAGGGGCCAATGACCTATTTGTTTAGGGCAGCTAAACAGGGGAATTTCACAGCTTGCCGCTTTGGAGTAAGTGGTTAAGAAATGTGTTACAGCCATTTAGTCTCAGCATTGCTTGGGTTTGATTACCCAGAAGGAGTGTGGGTTGATGTTAAAAGACATTACTGAGACATAATGTTCAGTGCGTATGTGTGTAAAGATACACATATACACACGTACTGTACACACACAACAAAAAAAGACTAATGCAACGTGTTTAGGCATCACACAGCGCTAGGCCCAGGAACATGCATGTGTCTAAGAACTCTGTAAATGTCTGTTATCACAGCTTTGTTTTTAAAAATTCATGGGTACGACCCAGCTAACAGGGAACATTTTTGGAACATTGTGTAATGGTCTCTAAAAGTGCTGTCAAAATTATCAAAAAACATTCTTTGAACATTCTTTGAATACATTCAAAGAATGTAAAGAAACATTAAGAATGTAAAGACACATTGAACATAGTAGAACATTCTTTGAATACATTCTTGTATACATCAATAAGTATAACAGTTGTTAGTGGAACATTTTAAAAAGTTCCAATAAAGTTCCCATAACCAAGCAATAATAATAATACATTAATATTAATACATTGTCACATAATACATTTTGAATGCTCCTAGAACTCTCAAAATAGCATTTTTTTTTTCTAAAACATTACCTAAACCTAAAGGTACTAACAACATGGCTATCCATCACACCATGCACAGTTTAATTCATAAAGTCACACTTTAATTATACTGGTTACACAGACTCATACCTGCATTGCTATTCTAGATATATTAATTAAAATATCACCCTGTTCATGTATTTCTTGGATAATCTAACAAATATTTTTCAGTTATTTAGGAGAATAAATTATTCATTTTAATTTTTCATTTCACATTATTTTTTGGGCGCATCTTTAAAGATTCAGCTTTTGTGTTGCACAGAAGAAAGTCAGTCTGGTTTGGAAGGACATGAAGGTGAGCAAACGATGACAATTTAAAAATGTTTATGCACTGTCCCTTTAAGAATCTAAATTATGTGAGAGTTCTTTAAATTTACTATAGAGTTACTAAGTTCTCCTCATATACATTTCCTTATCTTTTGCTGACAGCCGTCGATCAATAACTTGCGTGCTGTAGGAACTGCTTTATTCTAACGGGGCTGTTTGAGGATGCCTCTTTGGAGAATAAGAGGAGCGATCTAAAGACGGATCTGAATATCAAAAGTGACGTGGTGATAACTGAAGGAAGTTGAGAGAGGCGATTCCCTGACTGCAGTCATTGTTCTGCAGCTCAGAGGAAAAGGTGAAGCGGCTCACGAGGCTCCTTGGGAGCTTTTGTGGCCATTGAGTCTAAACAGCCCTGGCTCTGCAGCTCAGCATCTGGCCAGCTGACAGTAATGTGCCCTGAAGGAGGGATCAATGCACTCTGGTGCTTTTTTGCTCTCAGAATGTCACTACTTCAGTAGACACTTTCTGCTGCTTCTGGCCATTAGTGACCAGCATCTCTTTCTTTCTTCATACCTCAAGCCATCAGCACTGACTATGGGTTAAATGAGTATGGAAGGAGTATGCAAGCCAGTGTACTTAACAGGTCTCTGATCTGAG
This sequence comes from Botia almorhae, assembly GCA_036877575.1. Lineage (NCBI taxonomy): Eukaryota > Metazoa > Chordata > Actinopteri > Cypriniformes > Botiidae > Botia > Botia almorhae. The sequence goes on from JAZGTJ010021242.1 coordinate 3,095, forward strand.
AGGGAGAGAGCAATCCAGTATACAGTAGCTTTCTGCAGTAATCTAAACACACAATTTTCAATTTGCTTAATTTATTTCTTATTGTTATTTCTATCAAGTAACCTAACTGAAAACGTAAAAATTTTTGACTTAAATAGCATTTACAACATTTATTTAGATATGTACACACACACACAAACACGTTTACTTATCTAAATGGGGACATTTCATAATCTCCTCCTGTTTTCATATACAGCTAGTTATAAACACTATAGCATAACCCTAACCTTAGCCTAACACTCCTAAAAAGGAGGTTTTGCTCAGATTTGTCAGGTTTAGTCCATAAATGTTTTCTCTATAAATAAAAGTAAACACACACACACACACACACAGTTCTTCGCAATAGTTGGATGCATTAAAAAGGTTGAAGACTAAAGGTAAAATACAGAATAGTGCTGAGGATATAAAACAGGTACCTGAACAAACTCTGCAAGTGTAATGAGCTCTCCACCTGACACTGTGATTCTTTTGCAGCAGGCAGGTGATGGCTGTGGAGCAGAGGCCAGATGTAGATGAGGCTCTGGTTAAATGTTTAGGAGTTGATAGCGTGATGTAAAGGGAGCACCGGTGGGTGATGAAATGATGTGTCTTCTTTAATGTGATGGCAGAGGGGTGGGCAAGAGGCAGCACAGAGGGCAGGAAAGTGGCAGCAATTCATTCTCCTGCCAAGGTCTATCTGGCCCTTCAGCTCAACATGCCGCTTGTTAGTCTATACAGTGGGGGGTGTAGCCGAAGTTCTTGTGTAATGTAGAACAGTGTAATGGTGCTGCAATTAATTTTCTAGCGAACATATTTTTCCAACTGATCTGCTGCTGCTCTCACTGGTATTGTACCTGCGGGTCTGTATGGAGATAATATGGACGATCACCAAGATGCTGCAGTTTTGTTGATTATTAAAAATAATAATTATTTAAAATAAATAATAATTTTAACTTCTCTTAAGTGTTTTGCACGTTTTTTCTGTAGTTCATCTGCTTGTATGGCACTGGTATTGTCAAGGTTGTGGGTTTGAGTCCCAGGTAATGTACATGTTCATTAAATGTATAGCTTGAATGTTCTGCAAGTTGCTTTGGATGAAAGCATCCATCACATGCACAAATGAAACTCTTTCTTCCAGTTGTAGGTCAACCCAGTATGCTAATTCTCCATGGGTTTCCTCTAGAACTTATTATGGCTGTTTAGAATGGAGTTGTTGTTGTTGTTGTATAGGTAAAATGAGGTCTGTCATTAACATTACATGAGGAAACTTTTATATTTTGTTTCTGAGACTTGCACTCACAGCTCATATGTTGTAAACAAAACAAGAAAATGTGTAAAAGTAACCAAATGAATCTCTCTCAGGTTTCATAACCACAACCAGTTCTGTAATGCCTTTGATTGATGTGCAGCACCACTACGGTATTGGTTTGCATTTACAGGACCATACCAAAAAGAAATCACACAGGAATCCAAACGTCAAAGTGGAGGAAAAGATTAATGGAATGCTGCAAGACTGTTCTTTGAATTTGACATTTTAAGGCACACGATACATGACCACTATTTAAGAAACGACACTGGCTGCTAAGGTTGACAACCACGTCAAGAATAATGTAAGATGGAATATCCACAAGATCTATCGGGTAGAGCTGTCAAAGCATCAAAGTCTTGCAGCCGAGACTGTGCCGCCTTGAGACTGCGTACCATGCATTAAACATAGTATTCTCCAGTGATTACATTGTGTTATTTCTAAAACTCTGTAGCTTTTTCAAGACTTTTTAAGCTCTTCACACCCAACAGGTTAGTGGTGTGACAAATCAATTATCTTATTAATAAGACATTGGTTGATTTACTGCTTTTCAATAACAATTGGCCATAGAGGTACCATACAGCAAGAAAACTGCCAAACACTGTCAAGACCTTGTAAATAAAATCAACAGTATCTGTTAAAAGAACTAAAATGGTGACTATGACAACAAGAAGTACATTCAGTATTAGCAATGTAAATTTAACTCATTAGTTAACTCATTACTCATTTTGGTGAAAATTTAATAATTCGATACTTTGTGAATAGGTCACACGAGATATTGTGACTTATGGCAAATAACAGTAGTTACATGTCCTGTCTACCGAGCTTGTTTGCCAAATGAATTGCTATTATGTAATGCAGGCCACTGATAGGCATATGTTAATTTAATGTGGAAGTAAACAATATATTGTGAAGCTGTAATTTACTGGTTTAATCTGCAAAAATAATCTGAATTTACTTTTGCATAGTTGAGGGGAGTACTTAGTTGAAATGTGCAAGTTCATAATCATAATCATTCATTCTATATGCCACCTATCCTATGTAGAGTCACAAGGGCCTAGGGACTTACCAACCGTATGGTTGTAATCTCCCCTTAGATGTAATCAATTTAATTAATAATCTGGCAAACCATTTATCTAAAAATGAGCCAGACTGACACCCATAATTAATTCCAAACAAAAGACTAAAAACATTAAATAGATTTACAAGTGGAAGCTTCTGTTGATTCATGCTTTCAAAGTGGGTCTCGGCTTTTACAGTATTTTGTCACATTCTCTCTCTCGGGACGCCACAGCTCTGTTTGTTTAGGCATAATGCCCTGCTTAAACAAGCTTGTAATTAAGTCCTCTGTCATGACTCCCTCCTCTCCTTCCTACTGCCCTCTTCTGCTGTCTGTATCTCCTCTCTGCACCTTGTGCTGTGATCCTGTCATCTTGCTCTGCTTCCACCATGCTGACACATCTTTGCCAGTCCCACTGGACTCCCAGTCATGCTCCACCTCCTGTTTACTAATTCATTTTAAACCTGTCTAATTAGAAGCCTGTTTTTATAGTTTTCTTGGATACATAAACAGTGGCTTGTGAAATCATGTGACAGTAAGCATCTGTGTGTTGTTTAAATACATGATCTGAAACATGAATATTATGCACATGCATGCGTGTAACCATCAGTTCAAACAGAATGTGCGCGAGTGGAAAAATAATGTCCAAACAAACAGTGTCTGCTGGAGCTAGAAAATAAACCACAATGATTCACAGCTTCATGGCAAAGAGAGATTACAAATATCAGGACCTCAAGCGGTAAGCACATTCAACAAAAAAATGCACTAAAAGAAAAAAGACAATTAAACAAACAGATATGTAGCCCACAAACAAACAAAAAAACAAACTAACAGTTACAAAGTAGGTTGTGAGTTGACAAAACCAGACACAGACAGGTACACAGCTGTGCAAATGTGATTCGATTTTTCGTTTTTTACTTCAAAATTAAGAAATCTTTAAAAAGATGACATTACAAAGATCATTATAAAATTATAAAGAATATAAATGCATTTAGCTATATTTATAATAGCTCAGTACAAAATAAGAATAACTGAAATATCAATGCACACAGATGTGACACAAATGTGTCGACAATGAGAACGTTACAGGTATGTTAATTAAATTAAAAGATAAAAATGTCTACATATTCATTTAAAACGTATAGCTTTCATATAAATCTAGTTTAAGGCTTAATATAATTTAATATAGAGCAAACCTGTGTCTCTTTGCGGGGTCTATGTGTGGGCTGGGATTCAGATCCAATGCAATCATTTTACACCGTTAGAAGCTCTTTGGAACATGTCTAAATTAAAAAACACACCGTCCTTGCTCCTAATTTAAAATCTAACCGTTTGAATGGCAGAGGACAAAACATGAACTTTTACATAATCAGACGGTGTAATTGCAATTACAGGCCAAGAACGGCTGATTCTGGTAGGTCAATCCACTGTTATAACCTTTTGTCTTTCTCTGGTGCATCCAGGAGTTTAAAAGGGTTATGGCACGCAGGGGACAGGTTTTTTAACGCGGTGGATATTGCTTTCAACATGGTCTAATTGGCTAATTGAAAAATGGGTTTGCTCTCCTTTCACTGTCAAAGGAACAAATGAATTTGAGTCGCTCTCCTAAGTATTGAATCACTGACCAGCCATTGTGGAGAGCACTTATTATTTTGCATTCATTTTTTAAATTATAAAGCAACAAGGTCACCTTTGCATATATATACACTAGTGAGTGGAACCTTGTACTGTGCCACACCTACGCCACCATTTAATCAATACATATCTGCCCACTTTATTTTTCCCAGCCATTTTAACCATGCTAAGGTCACGAGGGCAACACGCATCGCTTGCCGTGGCTTATATCTAATCCAAGCAGGAAACAGCAAACACTTGACTTAATAAAATTATACATCACCTGTCAGATTGCATCAGCAAATGCCACAGACATGCTTCAATTATCTCCTTTTGTTTTGGTGTTTGCTGTAAAATAGTTTATGTACTGAACAGCTGCTTTGTCTAATGCACCAATTTCCATCCACAAATCCATTTAGACATCTCCAATTACAAGCGAGCAGATAAAAGATATGAAAAAATTGACAGGCGATCATAAAAATGTTGGCACCGTTTATTGGCAGTGTAAAATTTTAAGAGGGGAAAAGCACTGGCATTCACCTCGGTTTGCATTACAATGTACAGTTTCTGTGAGAAGTATTTGATGATGTTCTGTATTATTGGCTGTTGGAATATTAAATTGTTGCAGTTTTTTCAACTTCTCACAAAGGAAATCGTTTCTGAGTAAAAAACAAATGCAACATTTTTGTTCCTTTTGTTTGAAGAGATGCCCGCAAGACGTTGAAAGCTTTTCTGTAATCTTTTGAAACCGTTAACAGCTAAGAAACTGATGTTGATAAAGTTAATATTGAAGTAAACTTTGTTTTACTGTCTAATATGAACACGAACATTAGATCATACCAAAACCATCAAGTGAGAGAAGCATTCAAAGAGAAAAACCAAGCAAACAGATTTTCACAGTACTGTTTTTTTGTGTGAGTAGTGTGAGGAAAGAATAAAAGTTTTGTTGAGCATTCGTGAGGTGTGAGTAATCAGAAATTGCTAACCTACAGCAGAGAACAGCTTGATGGGTTGAGTTAATCCATCAGATTTCCTTTAATTGCTACACTGCTGTTTTTATAATGAGGGCCCATTAAGTTGTCACCCAGTGATAACGTGTATGACCCTGGAGCAGGGAAATGGATTAAGCTCCACTGGCATCCCACCCCCACACCCTCTCACCTCCTGTCATTCATTCAGTAGGCCCTTATAGAGAGAGACATGATAGAGGAGCGCTCTAACTAAAGAGCTCAGGTGTCTAAGTTGGAAAAAGATGCCTGGTGTGAGGACACAGTGATGGAAATTCACTATGTTGTCAAGGACAACGTCATCTTCCAGGGTTCAGTTTTTTTGTATGGTTTAAATGTCACAGTGATGATTTTTATAACAGCGATCGCTTTTGGCTAATTAGGAATGACTCTTAATGTGCTATTCACCTTGACTTCTGAATTCATCAAGCGTTATTTCCATCTTGCTCATACGCTCTTGGCTCATCATTTGTAATGCAATTTTTAAATGCTTTTACAAGCACTCGGACGCTGTATCGATTTGGTGGAAACATTGCTGTCGTGGCACGTGTGCTTGTAAACTTTAAGAGACTGGTTTCTCCTCTGAAGAATTATGAATTTTATTTTGCGATCTAACGAAAAGTGACAAGCCAAGAGGAAGAAAATAATGTTTGAAGGGTTTATTAACTTTCATTGTCTTATTAAGATGGGTGTCTGGTGAGCTTTTAAAGAGTATGGTTTCAATGAAGTATGTTTATTGACTTTGAACCATTCACCATAAAAATATTGTCTGCTTTGCGATAAATTCAGATCTGTCCATTTAGATAATGAAAAAGAAGAGGCAGTTAATGTGAATCGTAAATATGAATCTTAATTTGGCACAGCCATGGAGATGCCCTGCCATTGGATCGAAATTTCTAGCCTTGTTATTGCACGTTTTATGAGATAAAAATGAAATCTAATCAGTCAACCCTTCAAAAAACTTCATTAAAATGTATGTACAGTATATCATGTGGGAATATGTTATACCTACATGGCAGGTCCTTTTGCTATTTGCTTCAATACATTGGGAAATTTGGGATATTCAAGAAAGTAGTAATTCTGTCATTTATTCACACTTATGTTGTTCCAAATTCACATGATTTCCTCTCTTTTGTGCAACATAAAAGAATTTCTGAATAATGTACTACTAAAAATGCTCAAAAGTTTATGGGGACTGGAGCTTTCAAGCTTCAAAAAAAGAATCAAAATCTTAATACAAAAGTCCACATGACTCACATACAATATTCCAAGCCTTCTGAAGCCATTCAACAGCTTTATGCGATATAAAGACAGAGGTTTAAGGCATTATACACTAAAAATCTACAATATCTGTCATGCTAAAGAGCATCTTCTTCAAGCTCTGTAGTCACTTCACATTGATTTCACAAGCTTTCTTTGCCTGTTTATCATTATAAGAAAAGTTGCCGAACCATCGTCAGAAGAGCATGAGGGCAGTTTCTTCCAGTACAGTGGTTCTGAATTGTGCTTAGCCCTTTAAACTACAGTCATGCCCTAGAGGCTGATCTCATCAATAGTGGCATCATGGTCCACAACATTGCTACACCTCCATCTATCATCGTTCACTAATGATAACTTGTTTCCGATGCAAATGTTTTTTAAAATTAACTCAATTATTTTTGACAGCCCATTATTATACATGCCGCCTGTTCTCAAAAGGGGTGAATCACTTTAAAGCCAATTATAAAGGCATTTTGGCATTACACAAAGTTTTTCAGTAGGATTAGACTGGTCAAAGTTTCCTTGTTAATATAATAGTTAATATAAATCCTTAATTAGAGTTCATTCAAGTGGCTCAGAGCTTCACTGTTCTCTTACATTTAATACATTTTATTAAATTTCCTTTTTTCTCATCTGCTTGC
>JAZGTJ010021243.1:0-10000 GCA_036877575.1 Botia almorhae
GCCAACGTTTCTTTCCCTGCAGCGGCTGGAATCACAAAACGTTTTACACTAAATTTCTCACAAAACTCCAAACTTTTTTGTGGCATTTAACAAATCACAGTAACACAGTAAATCATCACAATACAGGAAAGAACCTGCCAAATATCACATTTAATCAATGTTGCTACTGAGAGGTTTCAGGCAAATATAAATGTGGCAAATAATTTGAATAGAGGACTCAACACATGTACCTGCTTGTATTGAATTTGGCCTTAATTGTTGATGTAACTGCGAATGGTGCTTTTTATTAAGGGCCCTTCATGCTTTCTGTGTTGTATCTGTCAGTGTAGAAATAGGGGTAAAAGGTCTTAAGAGACTCCACAGCGGTCAAACGTTGCTGTCTGTAGCCGAAGATCAGACCAATCCAGAGATGCAGAGATGCACTCTCATAATCACTCTCAAGAGCGGAGAGTGCAAACACGGCCAGTCAGCAGATCTGAACGGGGCTAATACAGCATTAGCGATGCCATAACTTTTATTTCTGTAGAAGTGTCGGCAGAAGCGCTGTGTTTACAAATCTCAGGTCAAAGAGATTGCACAATAATGCGTTTGAAAAAGATATGGAAGAAAATATCATGATTACAGCACTGACGATCAGATCTTCAAAATTGCATTCCAAAAGTTAGTGTTCCAATTTTATATGTTAGAAAGTTACTTTGTCTCATTTCTTTTCAAAATGAAAGTATTTTAGAAACGGCTAAATGTCCAAAGATAAACCATATACGAAGGCAAAAAAGCCACTTAAAATTACAACAATAATCTCAATGGCTCTAAGTCACAAGCTCTAAATTGTGTAAGATCCCCATATTATCCTTCATTTGCATATGAAGGAAAACAAGCAGACAGAATAGCTCATTTTACACCAATGATACAAATATTGCTCTGTAGATTGGGAACTGATAAAGCCTGGCCCATATACGCCTGCAGGCGTTACATAGAGAGAAACAAAAGCATGCGTTCCAATAACCAGCAGGCTTCTGTAATGGAGTTATAGGAGAGTGCAGATATTGTACATGTGCTGAATTGGCCCTGTTATCTTGTAATTACAATGGCGTTAAACGGAGCAATGGGGCTTCCTTGATGAACTCAACAAGTGCTTATTATCTCAAGAAATGCAAAGAATAAAGGCGCTCCGGACATTATTTAACTTCAGCTGGATGATGTGAATGACGCACATACACTGATGCTATTCAAGAAACTCTGTGTTCGGTGATGTCACTGACTCTTATTATCTCATGTAGAATCTAAGAGCAAGTAAAGGGAAGAGGTGAATCAGTGCAGGGCTGTCACAGCATCACATTTGTGTCATCATGGCCAAAAGAATTACCCATAACAGTATTATCATAGTATCTATTGAAATGAAAAACAACAATGCTATATGAAATTAATTTTGTTTATTTAGTGTTTTTTTTTTGTTTATTTTAGTGTTATTTCGTGTTTTTTAATGATTCATTTTGTGACCAATGAATCACACTTGCAATACGAGTGTAGAGAGTCAGAGAGTTTGTAAGCCTTAAGGCTCTTAAGGCATAATGTTAAATGGGTGCAACAGCACCACCTGCTGTGCTGGAGTGTGAACCAGATACTGGTGCTGAATTATTTACTATATTATCATGTGTAGTATTAGCACGGTATCAAAAATCATGGTTATTAACATCACTGTTATTGTCAACCCCGGACAATCACAGTGTACTGTGATACTGAGCTAATTATAGTTACCAATAAAAAAAACTGTTTCCATTCTGATAGCACTGTTGTGTAGTTGTTGTGTAGACATCTTACCAAAATCCAATTAGTTGAAGTTGACAAGAAAGTCTGGAAGATCGAGGAACTTATCTGACGTCACTCATGCTGTCTTTAGACGTAGATTCCCACTCCTTCTGAACGCTGTGGAACATCCGCTCCGGAACATGGAACATCCGCTCCGGAACGTCCAACGTTCCACCCTGTAAAAAAAGGTTTTAATCTGGCACAACTTGGAGTCTAGCATGGATGCATTGTTGAATGTTATTTTACAGCAAAGTGGCACACCAAAAAAGACAATATAAACCCAATTCAAAAGGGGACAATGGAGAAGTAATGAAATATTACACAGGAGGATGAAAAACAGACACGTTATGATACAGTACATTTGTTTGTTTACTGCGCAAGGTTGAAAGCTCCAGTGCCAGCGCCTGAGAACTCCAGAAAACTAAAACAGCCCTGTGTGTGTATATGAATCATATTCACTAAAAAACCATCACTTAGATTTAAGCCTTTTTTCAAGCAATTGATTCAGGCTTTTTATTTTTCAGGGGAATTTATAAGACCTGATGCAAATCTCTGGTGATGTTATGTAATTTGCAGTAAAAGAACATTCCCTCATTAAATGACAGTAATATACTGTTAGTGGCACAAATCTGATTACGAATATTACTGTACAGAGGAACGCTGCTCATGCGTAGCAAATATCATTGCAAAGTGTTATCCTAATGTTTATATTACGTTATACCGGCTATCAAATATGCAAAGCGTTTTATTTAAATCAATTGGTTCCTTGCGTATAAATGAGATATTCTTTAAAAAAAACAAATGTGGTTTTGCATGCAAGCAGGGCAAAATAATTTATTTGCATACATATTAAAATTATTCCCTAATTCGGTTTTGCGCACACACACCCAAACAAGGCCAAAAACAATGAAGCTTATTTCGTGGCTTAAGCTTATTTGGACAAAATTAATTTTAAAGGAGACATTCTGTCACAACGTGTTTTGAGATTCATCTGACAAAGAAGAGCCAATCGCACATTATTTCAGTTTCTGTAGCACTGCATGTTTTTCATCATGTAAACAGTTTTACTGTAGCTTAACCGATGGAGCGTTGTGTTAACAGTGCCAAAGGTTGTGGGTTCGATTCCAGAGAACACACACACACAGATCAAATGTATAGCCTGAATGCACTGTAATTAGGATAAGTGTCTGCCAAATGCATACATGTAAATAAGTGTAAATGTAGTCATGTGATCATGAGCCCGGTCACACAGGCAGAGGAAGGTTTCTGAGAACGGCTCCGTCCTCATCAGTTACAAGGCCACTATAATGGCTGAGGAAGTGTGTGCACTAATAACAGTGTACAGACAAATCACCTGCAATCATGACAGTCACTAAACAGAAACCAGCTCTTCCATTTACATTATCATTGAATCCAGTTCTACACGCCCCCAAATGCTTTAGTTTCAAATGAGAACCCTTGATTCTGCCGCACTTTAACCTAAGTGGCCAATTTAGGGTTGCATTAAAAAAACTGACTAGCATATAAAATAAACGCATATAAAACAAGATAGTCCACATATAATGAACATTTGAGTGATGTCTGACCATCAATACGTTCCACCTGAAGTTATCGCTGAATGAAATTGTCTTCTCTGTCTGGGCGTCCATTGGTTTAGACAGATCTCAATGTCGAGGGAGACGACAGATCCAGAATTCAACAGCCATTGAATCAGATCATTGAAAAAAGAAATATATTGTTTATATGACTGTGTAAACAAATAATTATATCATGCCATAAGTTTGAAAAAAATACATTTTAAAAGTTTTTTTCACCTCTGATTCATAATCAGCAATGATCCAAGGATAAACAGGATATTACATCATATCATTGTACGTTCACTAGCAACAGTATTCAGATGTATGAGCTATTCAAACTTTACTAATTTCTCCATCAGTGTATTATTAAATTACCTGCCATTTAATAAGGACACTGTTCTCAACCCTGGCTGTCAACATGTTAAAAGAAAAGATATATACTAAAAATAAACAAAGAATAAAAGAAAATAAACATTTTCTTATGTTTATTTTTTTTTAACATTATGTAACGCTTTCCGTGCTGTTGTCTTCCTAATCACAGACTAAAGTCTCTTGAATATGTCAGATTCTGAATCAGTCATCTGAACCAAGTCTGATGCGGTTGCATGGCAACAGGTTACATGACAAACAGCACAAAGTCATTGATTTTAAACCAAGGAAGATTCGCCTTTCATTAGACACAGGGGCCACAGGAAACATCCAGTCTCTTTTGTAAAGGTCTGCTTTACTTTTATCAGTTAGCGTCACCTTAAAAGGAGTAAATAGTGCCATCTGTAGGTTTTAAAAATAACTACAAACCTGTATTGTACAGTAACCTATTAACATTTACACAGGTTACAAGATTACGAACGTGGCTTTCACTGCGGGTGACCTGCATACTTGATTTGTTCATACTTGAACTATTAGCTCATACTTGAACTATTCTCATACAGAACATACCATGAAGAAGAAAATGCCCAAAATTTAAATCATGACAACATTGGACTGAAATCATTAACATCCTGGCCGCTGTATTTCAAAGAACATTCTAGAACTACAATGTGAGAGAACGAAGAAACACAAATACTGCAACATTTATTTCTCCTCTTTCTTCTGTATGTGCTTCAGTCACAGAACAATAAAACTCCCGGCACCCTGTGCAGGCGGTTGCTTAGTGACAAAGTTAAACAGGACAAAGCTTCTTTTGGACTACAGTCTGAGGATTCACCCGTATGGACCTCATTTAAAACTGTAAGTAAGAAAAACTTCTTTATTTATTCACTGAAAAGGGGATGTAATAAATCCAGGGTAACAAAAGTTGCTTGGAGTTAATTAATGATTTTTACTAACTCTTGTGTAATGCTTTTATCTTGAGCCTTTCTGAAGTACTTGTGTAGCTTAAGTAAAGAAATCCATTAAATTCAGATGCAGGTTCACAATGAGATTGACTTTATATCTTCATGTGCTGTGTTAAGACATTGACAGTGTGGCTACTGACTGATTTAGTCGCACTGTGTCAGTAATCATCGTTATATCATCGGCACAGGGTTGAAAAGATCTAGCAAAAATCTAGCAATACATTAAAAAAACAAATTGTTGAAAACCATTGTTCTAAAAAAAGTAACAAAAAAAACTTAGTTCCAAAAGCTAACACATCAATAATGAAGTTGTTTTTCTCTGGTTACAAATGATGTCTAGTGTTAAAGCATGTAGTTCTATCATGTAGCATCTATTATATTTCATATGTCATGAAAATTGCAACAACACCCGATTTCCTCTCCGTTTGGAAGGGTTCACAATCAATGAATCCCAAATAACATGAAGATGGATCATCTTGATGATCAGCTGTGTGTAATTGCGCCTCTCAGATGCAACGGATTCAAAAACAAAAGGTCTAATAGAAACAGGACGCACAGTATTAGCCCATCCACCAATGTGATTAATGAGTCGCCAAAGGGCTTACAACTCAGCCTCTCCTCCTCTTTAATGGGGAGATATGAGGAGAGCGAGCTTAAATCTCTTTCTAGTGTCATTTATCAAAGTACTGATTTGACTCTCTTCACACAGTCATACAGACTGCTAGCGCCACCCTGGATCAATCGGCTGGAACGCAGGCAGCTTTCATTTGCCTTTTCACAATCTGCATCCAGTGCTTTCTGTATCCACTGTTATCTGATATTAGCCGTAATTAGAGAATGGCATTATTCTAAAAGATCCCTTTAGGGTGAGCAGGGTGACTGAGTCAGGGCGTAAACATCACACCCCTCTGAGGGTTTCCCCATACGGCCCAACGCCTCCACAATTGCCCCATACTGCCTCTGGCTGTACACGATACCTTCATTCCCATGTAAATAACTAAACTGTCTCGCCATTGAGTTAAACGTGTTTAAAGCTACAAGGTCTTGAGATAATAATTACATGACTGAGGTTAAGACTGAAATAAATTGATGCTTCAGAAATGCTTAAGCATTTTTCCGTGTCTCTACAGCATCATGGGTAAGGGGAAGCGAGCGAGTGGAGCTAAAGGTACGAAGATCACGCTGAAAATGGCCAAAAATTCCCTGAGGATTACTCCAGACGGCAAACTACGACTTGATCTCAGCAACGTCGGCATCTCCACGTTTCCCAAATGCCTTCTAAAATTAAGAAACATACAGGAACTTGACCTGAGTCGGAACATGTTGAAAACAATCCCAGAATTCATTGGGCAGCTCACTGGTTTGCACTGGTTAGACCTGCACAGCAACCATATCGAGCAGTTGCCTGAAAGCATTGGGCGCCTGGGATCTCTGGTCCACCTGAACCTCTGTAACAACAAGCTAGACTCCGCTGGTTTATCACCTGAAATAGGAAGTCTGAGGAACCTCCAGGTTCTGAACCTGGGTATGAATCGTCTGACCACCCTCCCTCCCACCTTGGTTGCCCTGACAAACCTGACAGAGTTGGGCCTTTTTGATAACTTGCTCACAGAGGTACCTGAATGCATCCACGTGCTGCCCAACCTGAGAAAGCTAAACATCAAATGCAATCCTGTGACCTACACACTGGTGAATGGAAAAGCCACTGACTCTGTAAAGATGACGAGAGCATTGTTTTTGGTGAGAGAGGGAGATTTATGCCAACCTTGTCTGGACAGCTCTAAGGAGGAGAGGCAAAGATTCAGAAAGAACAAGACATCTGATCAGAGGTCACAGAGGACGAGTAATTTTTCAGGGCTGATCACGCCAAACTCAGTAGCGCGGGGTAATCAAGATATGTGGCGGCAGCAGACCATCATCTCACCTCAAACATCTCCAGCAGGACAAGCCAGACCTGCTGGAGACACCAACACATGGTCTTTTATACACAACCTTTATGTGTAACGTCAACACTGCTAATTCCCAAGAGGTTAGCAACAGCAAGCTAGCTTCAAAAGCATAAGACCTCGCCCTCCCTTTAGAGTGCTCTACAAAGCCACGCCTCCTCCAACACATGAACGCATACATGGTTTGACAGGCAAGTAGGACATCCAATCATAGCATTTGGACTGAATGCTTTTGATTGGACGAACATTTTATAGTTCTGCACCTTACACAGAAGATATGAAAATATATTTAGACCACTTTACTTTGTGATTGCTATCAGGATGTGAAGAGACTTTCAATAAGCATACAATAACAAAAACTGTTTCTGGAAAAAAATTGCCTACCTGCCTTTAATCTTTAAATCACCACCTGTTTTTTATTAAAACTTAGAATGAGAAAATATGTGTTGCATGTACCATTAGTGAAAAAAACATTATGCATGAAATTACATTTTATGACTGAAGTCAAATTCTGACTATGAAGCTGATGTGGGCAAGACTATATTAAAGATCAAAGCAAAACAGAAGACAGCTTTGACAGTACGTCCATTACATTTGCAGGACAACCAAATGTGATGATGCCAAATTAAATGAACTGAAATTGTAAATAAAGGAAGAACAAAATCAAATAGGAAGAGAGCTTATGACACCCTTGCAGACGATTAACAACTATAAAATCATGAGGTGCTGAAAATCAAGAGCTGCTTATGACTTCTAAAAGGCGACTTCTGAGGCCTTTTTAATTGGCAGAAAGTGCTGAAGGTGCAGTTGGTGTATTTTTACTGTAATGGCTGGATATTGTTTAGGGGATTGAGAGTCTTCCTTTCAATACTAAACCACACACAGACGAGAATGGCTTTTCTGCAAACTTTGAAACCACAGACTCTGTTTCAACGTAAGAGTATCAGAATCTCTCTCACTGAAGCAGCAGCTGTCTGTGAGACCTGATGGCTGACGGCAGCTTGCTCTTAACCATGTTGACACTCACCTCACATTTAAAACAGTCTCTGGTCCTCTTCCCTTTAATGAGAACACCACAGAGCACAGCCTGGAACGCAGGACAAAGAGAGAGAAATCAAGAGAAATCAATTAGGTTTGAATCGCCTCACACACACTTCAGCAGTTCATGTTCTCTCTCACTTTACCTCTTATAGGCATGAACGTGGCCATTGTTTAAGAACATGAGAAACACTGAAGCTCCTTTCTTTAAGAATATCTCCAAAGTGTTGTCCTGAATTATTCACAATCACAAAACAACAAAAAAAATAGCTAATAGAAGACAAATGAAATATAAAGACATAAAAATATCTGGGCAGCACAGGTATAAGTGCTGAAACTTTGTAAACTACATACGCAGCAGCAACAAACATCAAAGTAAAAATAATAACTAAAGCTACAGGATTTCATCAGGCCAAAAAGACGAATTCACACAGTAAAAATACTACAGGCTGTATGATTCTCCCCTCGAGCAGACAGCGCATGAAATTGTCTATTATGATATCACAGAGTTTTTCTGTTACAAAGGTGCTGGTCTCTCACACTATAATAAACAGAGAAAACACAAAACTGAATTTGTAATGAGCTACAACTGAATTTTTAAATATTGTACACATGCATAATACATACGCAGCGGGGTCCAAAATTCTGGACATTTAAATGTTGTTTATATATCTGTGATGTTTTAATAAAATATATTTATTGGAAATATATTTTTGGTGGCATGCTGTCAATAAAGTGAAAGGGGAACATAATGTACTGAATTCTAAGAAATTCATGAACATTTTTA
Source organism: Botia almorhae (assembly GCA_036877575.1). Taxonomy (NCBI): domain Eukaryota; kingdom Metazoa; phylum Chordata; class Actinopteri; order Cypriniformes; family Botiidae; genus Botia; species Botia almorhae. Next base: position 8,495 of record JAZGTJ010021243.1, read on the forward strand.
GTGCAACATTTTACTTAAATTAGTACGCTGATAATATATTTAGTAATGAAACCATCTGTATTAGATTATGATGGATTCTACAGGCACATATCTCCTGTGGAGGTCAACGTGAAGACTTCGCATATGTAAAGGTGCCACACAGTGCTTTGCTTTGACCCATGATTACAACACATGTGCGTCAAGTATTTAATTCAATGAATAAGCAAACAGGAGCGTTCAATGCTTCAAGCGTTCAACAGTTGTATGAAGTTTCTCCGCAGCCTTTCGAATCGCGTCCTGAGGCTAACATGTCACAGAACCGCCACCCTGGTCTTGATTGATCACTGCTGCCACTTCATTATCTAAACAACATGGTGAAGAAACAACAATTAAAGGCAGAAAAAGGAAGAACGCTGAATGGATGGTGTGTCCCCAAATGTGGCCAATCCTCCAAGGGAAACCTCTCGATTATGCGCGGCCAATTGTGTTGTCTCCCTTCATTTCACACCAAGCAGCTGCACCTGGCCTCAGCCCAGAGTCACGGCGAGTTTGGGCTCCAGTGAAACATATGGGGTCCAGCCGCACTGCCAGCCGCTCCACAATTAATACAAATCAAATCAGAGCCTCCTCTCCGTGCAAACATCCCCTCACCAGCCCGGTGAGAGAACCCCAATGTTTATTACCAGAATTAATCAATGACACAGCCACAATAGCAACACGCTAATTGATTACGGTCTTGTTTAAATATATGGTCCACCTGGTGGGGCTTTGGTTTCAGCTGGAGGTTAAAACAGAATCAGACCTGACCCGAGTTCATCCTAATTCTGTCCGGTCTGAAGGATTTACTGCAGGGACATACTAAAGCCTTTTTGAAAACATTCCCCTGTCTGCTAGGTGGAAGTTCACATCGTAAACATGGATATATAGAACTATCCAAAAGAGTATTTTTACACAAGCATTTTTAAGTGCCTCAAGCGTTTCATGGTACAGTACATTTGGAGGTAAGTTACACTACAGCAAAAGATATAAATATTTAAAACCATTTTTTGGGGTGAAAATACTATTGTATACTATGTGCCTAAAACTTTTGCACAGTACAGTATACAACATTGATATACCACCATTTCTATCGTAGGCTAAAAACTGCTCCAAGCAGTTTTGATCACTTCCATCAATCGCCAACTACATGCACAGGATTGTGGGATAGCATAGGCAGCTGAGGATTTCTATGATGCCTTTATAAATTGACCAATCAAAAACATCTTAATAGTAATACTAGAGGAAACCAGAAAACGGAAGCATGCATGCTAATCGCAAATGGACATACGGCATCCACATACAGTAATACTGCATGTGTGAAGATATTGTAAATTACAATTTTTTTTATTGATTTTATTACAAATCCTGTAAATTAGTCATCATGTCCCTGGAATTAACAAAGCAGACGTAGGCAGTGTTAAGTGTGTGCACTTTTATATTAATAAGAACAGAGAGGGCAAGTCAGCTGACACGCAGCACAGCAGGACA
>JAZGTJ010021244.1:0-10000 GCA_036877575.1 Botia almorhae
TGTTGTAAAATGACTATTAACGCATACCTGGCATAGCACATTCTATACGATGTGCTTAAAGTTGCTATGTTGCTTAGCAACCGCACATAGCCTACAGGTACGATTGCCGTCATTCATCCCATGTAAAATTGCTGTTATTGTTTGTATTTTTTGTATTGCTGCAATAAATAAAACTTCCTAACAATTTAAGGTTGTGAGAACTTGTCATGAATGCTTCCATTCAGTAACAAAAACATTAAAAAACGTTTTGAATGTTCTAGGACCATAAAAGTCACACAGACAAGATGCTCGTAAGATGTCAGGAGTTCCACTCAGATTCAAAGTGTTTATTGTCATATGCACAGTAAGGAAATGAATGTGCAATGTGCAATGAATTCTTACTTTGCTGTCCACAGTGAATGCCAGGACAGTTATATAGACTAAAGTACAGAAAAAAATGAAAAACTTTAAGAAATATACAATAAGGGGAAAAATATACAATAAGGACATAAAATAATAAATACACTTAGATGAAATACACACCGATGAAGTTTAACAGCTTGGGAAAGGAAGCCAGACCACATCACAGAATTCAGAGTCTGTATGAGAGTCAATATGTGCAGATGGCCAAAATGAAGGATGCAATCTGCTAGATAAACTCATCTCACTTGCAAAGATATACGTGCAGGCAACCATGCATTTCCCTAGGCCATCTTGCAGAAAACAGTTTGCAGCTGGTTCCACTTAGGACTCCAATAGGAGGTTCTTTTAAAGTATTAGGCGCTCAGAACATGATCAGAAGCAGAGCTAGATGTTTGTGGGGGAGCAGAAGACATATTTTAGGCTTAATCTCTGTTGCTTTGTAGTGGCACATTATTGCACACGATCAGAGCCATCCACACAGAAATGACTAGCAATTTTAAGCTGTAATAACATTTCCCTAATGTTTCCCTAAAGTAACAAAAATGTTGAAACTGTTATTTTGAAAGTTCTAGGAATGTTCAATATGTACGTTTTTTTTAGATTTTTTTAATTAATGTTTTTGATAGTTTTTTCAAACTTTTTTAAATAAAATGTTAAAATATAGAAAGTAAAATATTTTGGATATGTATGATATCTAACGTTAAAAACAGTTTCGCTAACATCGCTGCAAAAATGTTTTTGATAACTTTGAGAGAACATTTAGAGAATTTTGGCCAATGGTCCGAGAATATTTCCTGTTAGAAGGGTGTCAAGCTTTTTATTGCACACCTGGCTCGTTTAACAAAGACTGGCCCTCAGGTCATTTAACATTATGGCACCCGCACAAACACGCCATGTGGATGTTTGCCAAGACCCTCTAAGATCCAGCCTTGGGACTCGAGAAGGTCCACATCAGGCCACTTACATGCCCAGATATGTCCCCTCTCCACTTGAAAGACACAGTCGTGCCTGGGGCCCACCTTTTATATACCTGTGCTCTTTTAACCCCCCACACCTAATGTGGTGATTCACACGCACACTGCTAGCTTAGACTTGATCACAGATTTGGCGTTTAGAAAATTCATATGTGTGTTGTCCTCAAGCCCCTAATAACCCTATTGTCATCATAAATGATGTCTGAACACCCTCCCAAATGAGATAAACTGTTTCCAAACAAGATGAGAAGATTTATTTAGCTCTTTGAACCCAATTTAACCCAAATATTTACATATGTGTACAAGCCATACTTACATATAAGCTATCTTTACATATATGTTTTTATATATGTGGCAATGTTTAAGATTTTTAGATGGGTGGTCTGTCAGACACAAACACGTCCTTTGACAAATTTGACAAATTTCTTTTCCCCCAAAGAGGCACAGGATTTTAGATACAGACTCATCCCACCCAGTAGAACAATTTAAGAAATAAAAAAAAATTAATCTTTAAAAAAATCGTTAAGCGTTAAAAAAGTGTTAAATGTTAAGATAATTGGTCTGTCAATGCAGGTATTTTTAGATCAGAGTAAGAGACTGTTTGAAACAGACTTATAAATAATACATTCAAAGCATTTAGCAACACTTTTATTTAGAGCAACTTATAATGTAAAGTGGCGAGGTTAATATCGGACACAGAATTCAAACAACACAAGAGTCAGTGAGGGTGTTTCTAAAATTACTCTCGCACTCAATTCATTTTCATGGATATGAGAGTTATAAATAATCCATTCAGCTGCTGTATCCACACCTGTGTGTAATCCCTCACGTTCCCAAAATAGCAACACTTTAATTACATCATTGTTCAGTGCAAATTGTAACTTGCATTACGAAGCAGAACTGAGGTGCAGAGATAAACCGACAAAGGACGGAATATATAACAAAACCAAAGAGGAAGAAATAAGACGCTTAATTTTAATTACAATTCTAATCATCTCAATTACAGAATGTGATCTGTTAACAGACAAACAACAGGCAGACTGACGGAAATAAGACACATTGTATTTCTAAAGTAAATCTGTTTGAATCCTTTCATACTGTCCATCTGACAGGCAGTGAATAACATTGAAGTCAAAAAGATGTAAATAAATACATAAATACCCACTTAGAGTGTTTTAGATAGTTTTTTTACATTTTGTAAAGCTCTAAGGTCATCCTTGAAGATGGTGATGTCTATAAGATTGAAGTATTTCATCAACTCCATCTCAAGATGCGATCAATGCTAACAGTGGTCTTTGTTTGTCTTGTTTAATTGTTTAACTGCTAACCACCCAGCTAACAATTTTAGGTTGTAGGAATGTTTTAAAAATGCTTTTTTATGTTTCAGGAATGTTCAAAACATTCAGTTTTTAGATGTTGTATTAACAGTATTCCAGGGTTATACGAACCTTATTTAAAGTTTTCGTATTTCTGTTTTTAAAACATTTCGCTAACAACTTCAGAATAACGCTTTTAAGATATGATATAACATTAAAAAAAGTTTTACTGATGTCGCTGCAAGAACTAATTTTTAATCACTTTTTTGAGAGAAGATTTCGAGATTGTTAGCCAACATTCTGAGAACGTTCCCTGTTAGCTGAAAAGTGACAAGACCACGCCGGCTGTCAGTCTCATGACCAAAATCATTTTATTTTTGATTGTGACAATGATAGCTATTTCTCAAACCTAATAGATTTTGATCTGTGTTTTGCTTCCTTGACGACAAAATCTCGGGTGATGGTGTTTAACGATGATCTTTTACAATGATGTCATTGGTGGCTGAGGATCAAATAATGAGCACAACATCTCTTCATCGTACGGCCAACAGCAGCTTCAATGGTTTCATTCATCTTTGAGAGGAGAACAAAGAGGAAACCAACATGCCCACAAGGTTTTTAACATAATGTCAGCCGAGCAATAGGGCATGTGTTCTGTGGTCAGCTACTAACTTTCACGGTCGCTCTTCTTCCTTTTGAAATTATTAATTGAGCAATTTGAAAGAGGCTTATATCTGATGTCTGATTGTTCATTAATGCGCTGCTCATTCTCTCTGTGTCATCACATTCTACAACAGCGGGCCGGGACAATGACAGCTCTGTGCCTATATGACACGACCTGATTGTCTGCCCTACAGATCTGTCAAACATGTCGTGCAGTTTTAAGTGTAACGTGGTTTCATTTAAGAAGCGGGTGAGCGCCATCTAAAGAAGACAAGATGAGTGTGAAGAATCCCATCCTGCAATCTGTAACTTGCCTCTCTGTCGCCATCTCTGGTCGAAAGATAAAATTACAGGTTACTTTACACACTTAACTGTATGTATGCAAAATTCAAACCGCCATTTCCTGGGAAATCCGACCCGACGGCTCTAATTACAAATCATTATTACAAACATTGTGAATTGGGGTAAGTTAAGAAAACACGCTTTGAACACTGAACTGTTATGTACTTGCTCAGCCATTGGTTTTTGGTCATTTTTGACTAGAAAGGTAAGAATTACAGCTTTAAATAGCCATTATGGCAAATAAATCTTTAGATCAAACTCATGTTTTTTTTTAATTAGATTTCTAATATTTGTTGCCATCATTGTGATTTTTTTATTTTCAATTCTACAAGCTACAGTACAGCTACAGTTTTGAGATGTTGGTCACATTTATAGACTACGGATGTTTCTAAAAGCATCAGGATGGTTTGATGGGTGGAGGAAAGGGTGTAGCAGGATGATGGGGATTAAATGTGAGGAAAGGAGGAGATGGATTTTTTGGAGATGTGACATGCTGAGGGCTTTATGTCTGACTGCTCATCTGCTTACTGTTGATCAAGGCCAGACAGAGAGAGAGAGAGAGAGAGATGAAATGAAGAGGGAATGATTGTAGGATAAGAAGCTCTGTGACCAGACATGCATACAGAAATCAGGCTCACCTGTAGGTGCACGCGTGCTTGTGCATGCCTATGTGTGTCTTTTGTGTGTCTCTTGCAATTTCCTCTTATAAAATTCAAAGGTGCGGTTAGTTAAACCTACAAATCACTGCGTTTGTCATGTAGCACAATGAGCTACTACAAACACACAATGGAGGGACAGTGTATTGGCTCTTGCAGCAGATGACTAGACTTTGACAACCCAGCTCACAATTTTAGGTTGTAAGAATGTTTCCCTAACATTTCCATTAAATGATAAAAATGTTAAAAAAAGTTAAAGGAATGTTCAAAATGTTGAGTTTTTAGATGTTGTATTAAAGTTATTGCTCGGTCATAAGAACGTTATTTAAATGTTATTTTTAATTCTGAGATATTTTAACATTCCATTAACTACATAAAAATAATGTTGATATTTATGATATATAACATTAAAAAAGTTTCAATTATGTTACTGCAATAACGCTTGTGATAACGTTGAGAGAACCTTTTTGAGAACGTCAGCCAATGTTCTGACAACGTTTCCTGTTAGCTGGGACGTGTGCGTAGCCATAATGATGTGGTCGCTGGGTGTGGGTTTGTGTCCCAATAACATGTACAGCACTCAGCTGTGGTGTCTTGTGGTTGACATCACGGGCAATGCGCTGTGTGTGTGATCCCTAAAACCTTTGAACCAATTACAAATGTATCATGATTTGATTAGTTACCCCTGACGGGCAGAGAATGTGGTGGTTTGTGGTTTTGTATGGTTAATGCCCGGGCAGTTTGCAGGAAGAATAGAATGGGTTTGCTGTGTTGATGTCAGCTCTGTGTTTTGAGGATCAGAATTTCTGGAAAAGTAATTAGTCATTAGTTATGCTGGGTTTGAATGTGAGTCGTAATTGTGGTTTATTATACACACTGTATTTCAGTGTGGTTTAGCTTCATTGCTATTGTAGGGCATTTCTAATGAATATATTTTGATTAAGTGTCTGTAGAATCTGCTGACATGGAGGGGGAGAAAAGCATACATGTATGAAACTGATGATGAAGCAAGTTATTTTTGTAACGTTTAATTATATAATTATTCCAAGTAATTGCCAAAAACTGTAATCTGTAACTTTTGCCTCTCTGCCGCCATCACTGTTTAAAACATTGCAGGTTACTTTACGCGTACTTGACTGTACGTACACCTCAAATTATTACACGTGCTTTTACTCAATAACTGATTTTTGATATTTTTAACCAAAATATTACGGAGTGCAGCTTTAAGCGAATGATAACCATTTTCAGTTTATTTCATTTTTGTTATGTCACAATTTGTTGAGTTTACCTGATTTTAGATGAGTTAAATGGGTGTAGAAAAACAAATATGAATATTCAGTGCACAGCGGCAGACATTAGTCTTTGTTAGTATTTTTTGCTGCCTTGTTATGCCCTGTGACAGACTGCCACCAAGAAACAGAGACGGTAAATTATTGACGAGTATGCAAACCATTGTGTTATGATTGTTATGATGACATATAGAAACCACCGAGTGTCAGTGTTTTGCTGCACATCATTTTTGAAAAACTTCCTCACAGTCCCAACATGCAGTTCCGTATTTACCCAGCAGATGGGAGTAAACGATTGTTTTGATCTCTCGATTTCTCTTTAAGACGGCAGGGGTCATTTAAAGCAACAAGCAGTACCTGGTGCTGTGTTTATGTACATTTTTATTTAATTGTAAATGTAATAAAATGTAATTATTTTTTATTATAATTGTATTCGATTCTAAGTTAATCAATAAGATACAAGATGTAATATATAGGTTTAATGTCACATGGAACATAACATTAAAATATAGGTAAACAGCTGCACCTTTCTTATAATTTGGTAACACAGGGTGGTTAGTGGAAGCATCACAGTACTGATTAGAGGTACTGGAACTTTCTCTCTCTCTCTCTCTCTCTCTCTCTCTCTCTGTTCTGCAGTGGAACGTGCGTCCATAACAACCTTCAAGAAATGACTTTGTGTGCTTTGTGTGTAATGACTTTATCTTTCTCAGTTTTTCTGCATTTATACTTTTTATAGTATTATTACTTTTGTATTGATTGTTGTTTTAATTTGTTACTCATATTTAAACAATATATATTTATATTGTAATAAATATTAAATATTAGTCATTTAGCTATCTATCTTTCTTTCTTTCTCATAACGAATAGTGTGATTAATTAGTGCAGATACAACAATAACTGGTCTTCATTGAACCTTTTGTGTCAAGTTGTGTCTGCGTCTGTATCTCCCTGTTCCACAGCTTTGATAACCCTGTTTTGATAGTAACTGTCTATTTGGGGGGGATCTTGATATGTGCCATTCAAATGTGTCCTCACCCGTGTCATTTCCTCCTCTGGCCTTCAATCATAACAAGTTGTACACGTGCCTTTTTCCACTGGTTAGTTGCCACTGTTGCTAATGCAAATTGCATTTGCATAAAAACTCATTGCCTTGTGGGCTTTTCCTGCCCTTAAGAACACAAGCTGAGACACACACAGAGAAGCTGCGTCAGAATGACAATATAACCGCATCTAAGAATTGATCCTGTCTAAACAATAGATCATCAATTATTCTTTTTATATTTTCATACTTCTTTCATATACGATCAATATAATAAAGCGATGACAGGTTTTGACACCGGAGCTGGAGATTTTCTGATACTCTTCGGCTTTCCAAACATGCAAACTTGATAGTGGCTGTTGGCAAATGCAGCCTACAAATCCAACAGGCCATGTAATTATTCATAGACTCAAAGCAGACGTGTCAAGTGGTTTCTCGGGCCAGATAAAGCAAATTAAAAAAGTGCTAACAATAAAATATTATTTTGTCAGTTTACTATCACATGTTTGACAATGTTGACAGTATGGGAAGGATCCCAGCCAACACGGAACGCTAACGTTCTCTCAAGATGTTCTCTCAAAATTATGAAAAAAAAATACTTGTAAATTTAGTAACATTAGTTGATTTTTGTAATATTACATATCATTTATCAAAATGTTCATCTTAAGTTGTTTGTGAAACGTTTACAAATGTTACAGAATTTAAAAAAGTCTAAAAGTCAAAGTCTAAAAACTGGACATTTTAGACGTTCCTAAAACTTTCAAAATAACGTTTTGTTACTTAAATGTTAAGAAAACATTCTTATTACCTAAAAATGTTACCCGGCTTGAATTGTATTATGAGTTCCAATTCACATGAGACCATTTTTAGCTTTTCAATTCGCTTTTGTCCAACGATTGTGAAGGCTTAAAATCTAGATTACTGTAAGCAACTGGTAAATGCATTCACGTCCGGCAATTACTCAGAACAGTGTCACCGCACAAGCTTAAATGCAATGAGAGAGCAGACGTTCATGCCTAATCTTCCCCTGAGGGTGTCCGGGCATAATAGAAAATGTGATAAATCACTGCGAAATAACATATGTAATAGAATGATATTAGCATGAGGCATTTGGCAGATAAGCGAATGAGCTTAAGTCACAACAAATATCTGCTTATAAAAGCAAAGCTTTAGTGTTATTGACTGTGATAAGATAAACCTGATGTCAGTGGACAAGGGCTTGTGTGTGTGTGTGTGTGTGTGTGTTTGTGTGTCTTTGGGGTGGGGGGGGTCTAACACGGAAGAATTTACAGAGCACACGCACTCTGGCCAAAGCATAAAACTTTTCGTTTCTCTCTGCTTCTTTTTACCCTCTAGTTTATGAGTCAGTGCCATGTAATCCCATGGGTGGTGCAGCAATGTGTAAGTGTGCAGAAACCTTTATTATGGTTTATAAAGCTGAATGGAACAGGAGTAACGCCAGACAATCTGTCTCTTATGTTACCACAGACAGTTTGAGTTGAGATGTTGAATTCTCTTGGCATTTTTGACCAAAAAGTCCGAACTTTGGAAGACAAGGAGAAATATAACATATATTCACGTGATAGTTTAAAAGTTGTAAACACCTTGCATAAGTAAATAAACCATTTTGATTTTACTGAATTACAAACGTTATGTTATTTGATGTGTTATTGGCAAGGTGGTTTGACGTCATTTTTATTTCATGTAATTGCCACTTTCTGATTGCAGTTTTGCTTTTTCATATTTTTATTGGGTTATTTCTAAGTTTTTGTTCTTCATATTATAAAAGTATGTATGTATTAGTAGGTTACGACTTTAACCTGTTTCCTGTAGCCATGCATTCATTGACGCTTTTAAATACGACCTAGTCTTTAAGTTGATTACTGCCTTGAGTTTTATACAACAACAATTATACAACTGACGTTGAGAAATCATTAATATGTAGGAATGTATTAACATATTCAGCACCTCACTGGATGTCCTGCAGAGAGAGAGAGAGAGAGAGAGAGAGAGAGAGAGAGGAAACGTGAGGCTCGACAGAGAACTGACCGTGTTTTTCTGCAGGAAACAAATCAGAGAGAAAGAGTGAGAGAGAGAGAAAACGCTGTTGCAATCGCCGTGTTTCGTCGCGGTTTTCCGAGTCTTTTCATTACAGCGGACGCTTCACGAATCGCGGCGACCCCGTTTGTTTGGACCCGCGGATCCGAGCCGAGGCGTTTATTCGTGCGTTTAGTGAGGCGCGAGGTTCGAGTCTCCGCGCAGAATGAACGTGGACTGGCCCGATTTGTTTATCGTTGGCGGGCATTAGGTAAGAGCGCTTATTTGCCAGCAGCGTAGCAGAAAGAGCTGCAGGTATTACACGCAGATGTTTCGGGGCACCCACAAACAAAAGGACATTTCGTCGTTTACATTTCTAGTCCGTTAACTCGCCCGCACCAGCTCGAAATCTGACCGAATGGAACGTCTTCGGAGAGTCTGATGTTGTACTTGTTTAAAGGTTAAAGGAACTTCAACACAGTCTACTGGCGAAGGAAACACCGCCGGTTTGACACTGAGGGTCTTTCGGGGGAGAAAGAGGGAAATAATGGCATTGCTCGCCGTTCGGATGGTTGTGCTCGGGTTGTGGATAGGTGGGCGAGCAGCCGCTGCGGGAGAAGGACAGTCCACTCCGGCCACATGCTCTCCGCTGTGCCGCTGCGATGAGGACGGAGGAGCGGACTGCTCTGGACGGGGACTGACCGCCGTTCCCACCGGCCTCAGCGCTTTCACTTACTACCTGTGAGTTACCACAGTTACATTAAACATCAGAGATATAACAAAGTGCATACACAGATTGACATGTATTGCGTATGTGGCGCTAAAGTGTTTCCTCACATTTTTGGCGGCGTTACGTTAAATGCTGCTATACAAAATTGCTATACCTGAACGATAACTTTAAAATGTGGAAGGTTCAAGAGAGTAAGATGTTAATTGCTAACGTGATATCAAAGTCAGATAAACTGACCTGTGACTCAGAAACACACCTGTATACACTCACTTTTATTCACACCATAGACGTACATGTTGTCAGACAATATCACACAGGGATCACTCGTATTGCATTACATATATGCCTTTAGCAGATGCTTTTATCCAAAGCGACTTACAGCGCATTCAAGATATACATTTGATCAGTGTGTGTGCTCCCTGGGATTCGAACCCACAACCTTTGCCATGCTAACGCAGTGTTAAGCTTGAGGTGTTAACTGCAAGTCTGGCAGTTGTTTTCAGATTAAAACTCACAAGAGAGCGTTTTTTGTCCATTTTGAACAGTTTT